>JAADVC010000284.1:0-25620 GCA_023334575.1 Pythium volutum
CTTGGTCATCAACTCACAGTAACTCTGGTACAAACCGGTATATATACCGGTACATTGTCGATATGTCCCGTCTCTACCTCAGTTATCCTGATTCTGGCTCGTCTCGACAAGGAAATTTTTCCAACTTAAGCAACTCTGCGCGACTTTTGTCAACTCTAACTTCGAGGCGCAACTCTTGGGTTCTTCGGAGCAACTCTTACGCGAAATTTACGTCGCACAATCACTCCTTGTACAAATTATTCGTAATATAATGGTAAGAAAATCAGAATTTATGGTGCGGTGATGGTAAAATATGATGATGGGTACGGCTGAGTTGCTGGAGGAGTTGCTTGAAGACGCTGTGGAGCTGCTCATGTCAAGTTAGAGTTGCTCGAGTTCGTTAGAGTTGCTGCAACGTAATCATTATACACCTTACCCTATCTATTTATGGAGGGTTTCGACCCGTTAGAGTTGCTCTGGGTATTCCTACATCAAGTCTCCCAACGGTTTGGCGTCGTGGTGGAAATGGTCTCGCGATGGCTGCGCGTCGAGGTCGCCCACGCGGCCGCCCATGCCAAGGAAGAAGGTGGTGCACTCGCACACTCGTCGCCGCTCAAGCTCGTGCTCACGGGGCTTTTATTTGGGCTCATCCACGTGCTCACGGGGCCCGACCATCTTAGCGCACTCGCGACGCTTTCCGCGGGTTCGTCGTGGCGCTCATTTGCGCTCGGCATCCGCTGGGGGTGCGGCCACAGCATTGGACTGATCATCATGGCCGTGATCTTTATCAGTTTGGATGGCGAGCTCGATTTCTCGGTACTGAATGTGGTTACGGACATTCTTGTGGGCGTGTTCATGGTTGCACTGGGTTTGTACGGCATCCATGAAGGCGTGAAAAAGTCCAAGCAACGACGACGAGAGATGCGCGAAGAAAAGGCAAAGCAGAGGGCGGCACAGCTAGAACGTGGGTGTGAAGAGGATGCGGACCACGAGCATGAAGATGATACGGAGGCAGAGACTGCGTCGATCATGAGCGCGTCTCCGAGAGAACACTTGTTCAAGGGCGAGAACAGTTCGACTGGCAACATTCAAGAAGCATCCAATATAGCCGATACTGCTGGAGGCAGCGAAGAGGGGCCAGTACCGCCTTCGCAGCGCAATCGACGACTCGCGAAACTTCAGAAGAAGAGGGTGGAAGAGAAAGTGGAAGACGACGATGAACAGCTTGCAACGACGTCCCATGAAGATATGCCACCACAAGTCAGTCCCGCCGACAGTGTAGTGTCGCTTCAAGAGCTTCTCCCGGAGAGAAGACGAAGCTCGGACAGTCCAGAGCATGGTCATGGCAGTGACAGCGACAGTGATAGCGACACCGGGGACGTTGAAGCCGGAGACGAACGCGTCAAGATCTGTGGCAAACGATATCGTCTGCCCAAGTGGATGCAAATCGACTTCAAGAACGCTCAAACCCAAAAGGTAGGTGACTGGATCTGCTTGCAAGGCATACAGTACTTCAGTATGATTGACCTCGTGGATTTTCTTTCCCTCAATAGTGTACGGCTCTGATCGTCGGCATTGTCCACGGGATTGCCGGTCCAGGCGGAATTCTCGGTGTGCTACCTGCTGTCGGGCTCCACGACACGGTCAAGTCGGTGCTCTATTTGGGTTCCTTTTGCCTCACGTCGATCGCGACCATGGGTATATTTGCTGCCGTCTACGGCGAGGCCACGGGGCGTCTCGGCGAGCGCAGTGAGATCATGGCGTTTCGTATTACCATTTTTTCGTCCATGCTCTCAGTCATTGTCGGCATTCTCTGGCTCGTACTGGCAGCACTGGGCAAGTTGCAACAAGTCTTTGGATGACAAACACAACAGTACTATAGAGACTCACGAAATGGAGCATGGAAGTTTTTTATTGCGTGCATGGCTTCTCAACTTAAATGCTGTTTCTTGCGCGATCTTTATTCCGCCTTTTCCTCTGCCGCATCATCGGCCGCCGCGGCCTGCTCGCCGACCTTATCCTCGACAACGTCCACAGTGGCGTCATCGTCCTTGGCGGCATCCTTGTTCTTCCAGTAGTCGTCCATGTCCGTGTCCAGTTTCTTCTGCGCGTGCTCCTCCGACTTGCCCCAGTACGAGTCCATTTCGCGGTCAAGATCTTCGGCCGTTTTGGGCTTGGGCTTGTCGCCACCACGGCCACGACCGCCACGGCCTCCTCCACGAGCGCCTCCGCCACGGGCGCTTCCGCCACGGCCTCCTCCGCCCTTGCCCTTTGCACCTCCTCCGCCGCCGCCGCCACCGCCACTCTTGCGGCCATTACCGTCTCCTCCCTTGGTGGTGGTCGCCTGCTGGCTGCCGCTCTTGCGGCTCTGTCGGGAATCATACGGTGCCGAGCGCTTTCCGTTGCCGCCACCACCACCGCCGCTGGGCTTGTCGCCGTTGCCATTTCCGTTGCTGCGCGATCCACGGTGTCTCGCCATGTTGCCTATCTTGTGTGAGAGTCTAATAGAGCGGAGTGGTGTCCCGCGCTTTTTGGAGGTGGCGGGGGGAGATCTGGTGCCAGGAGGAGAAAACGGAGGAGGGGAGCGGAGAGCACAAAAACACCCAGGGAACCAAAAAAGCTGGAAACACATGGGGAGAGACGGGTGAATGTTACCCCAACAGGATCTGAAACCAAGATTCTACCTTCGTGCAACATTCTGGAGCGCTGCTGGAGTTGAGCCGCATGACCTACAACCACACAGCTTCATGGGCGCATCAGGACGTGACTGTCGCGTTTTCCAGATACTGTACTGTATTGTATCACAGGATAAAGACGTTCCGACTTGTCAGTGTTGTTCTACGTCCGAAGGGCATGGAGGTGGATTGGAGTGGATGTGTGCTGGAGACAGGAATGCCGAGGTGACAACGTCACTATGGTTTTTGGTCCCGCTTGTGACCAACATTCCTGCCTCCAAAACTGGGAATTTTCTCCAAAATTGGTGCTGAGTGATGTTCGTTGGTGGAGTGAAGGTCCAAACTGTCAACTCTTCCAAGTGGCCATCAATCACATCACGAGTCAGAGGGCGTGCAGCAATATGGCGCGTAATGGTGAGATGGATCGCGAGCCTAGAGGTCATTCCCCAACTTCCTCACATGTCCACAAGCCTCCACAAGCATCAATAGCTTCGCTCCCTCCTCTCCTCCTCGTCTCATCCTCCTCTTCGCAACCATGAACTCGCCCGCCCACTCTGTCTCCTCTCCTGTCTCGTTCGATGCGCCGATCGCCAGCACCTTTAGCCAACTCATGATCTCGCTGCCAGCTGATGAGCACGACTACCAAGATGAGACGTTGCTTGAAGTCAGTTCTCAGGAACAGAACCACCACTACGCGCCGTACCCGACAAGCGCCAAGTCGGCGTCGGCATCCAAGCAGCCGCGTCGCCGCCGCAAGCGCGAGACGATTGCCATTCCGGATGAGCTTGCCGGCATGTACGATGCTCAGGAAATCAAGCGCATTAAGAACCGCGTGGCCGCGGCGCGTCTTCGCGAGCGCTCGCAGCAAAAGATCAAGGATCTCGAGGCCGAGGTCATTGCGCTGCGCGAACGCAACGCCTTCCTCGAGTTGCGTATGACCGCCGGCTGCCAGTGCATGGGCGCCGGTCGCATCGAAACGACGGACGCGAGTACGTCCACGTCGTCTCCGCCGCACTCGCCCAAGCCCGAGCCGGGCTCGCCGGCGCCCTCGGTGCGCTCGCCGTCGTCCATTTCGGACGGCGCAGCCATTGCGCAGCACGACGTCATGACCGAGTTCGAGAGCGACCTCCTCCACCAGCTCTTGTGGCAGTCGGAGGAAATGTCGGCGATGCAAATGTCGCTCTAAATTATGCCACCAGGGCAATCGGATTGCTGTAGATAGAAACGAACACTGCCGTCAATGCATACCCTTTACACTCATCTCCATGGCATCATCCATTTATTCGTGGCATCATGCGGTTGGTCACAAATCGCCTTCTCCCTCCATATAGTGACTCTTAGGTGCGCTCATGATCTAAGTGCGCACCTCCTAATAGTGACCCCTTGTTTTTTCCGCTCGCACCCGACAAACGGATCAATCCAAGGCATCGCGGGGGAAACCACGAGGGGAGCAACCGCAGAGAGAAAACCTCCGCCGCCATTTTACGACGCGCGCGCGACCAAGCAAGTCACCCACAAAAGAAGGGGGGAAGACACGGTATCGTACTTAGCAGGAAAGAAACCCCACGTCCTCATGGCCGACTCTGTGGACGCAGTCGCAGCGGCAGCCGATGCGCTGGCCGCTGCAGTCGACGGCGACTTCAACGAGGCCGCCACATCCGCTACTACAACAATCGAGGCAGTGCCAGTGGAAGCAGCCGAGAACGGCACGGCGCTGAAGAAGAGGGCGTTCGAACTGCTCACGGAGGCCGCTGACGAGGCCGAGGCCAACGGCGATGATCTGGAGCTGGGCGCCACGACGCTGGACGATGTGATGGTGTCGCCTGTGCTCAAGAAGGCGCGTGTGGAGGACGAAGACGGGATGGAGGACGAGGACGCGCCGCTCACGGGAATTGACCCCGAGGAAGATGGAGACGTGGAAGCGGAAGACGACGGCGATGTGGACCTCGCGGATATTGCGGACGATGATGTCGACGCACTCGCGCCGCCGGACGCGAGTACGGACGAAGACGAAGAGCCGCCGCACCGTAACGGCAACGGCAACAGCCACGGCAAGGTGTTGGATGTCGTGACGCTTGACGATGAGGAGGAAGACGACGACGTTGGCGAGTTTGACGATGAAGAAGACGAAGAGACCAAGGTGGATGACAACGACGAGGATGAAGAAGAGGAAGACGAGGAAGGGGAAGAAGGCCAATTGTTGTCGCCCATGCAGCGACGGAAAATTGAGCAAAACAAGGCCGAGGCGCGGCAACTTCTGCACCAGCTAGACAGCTCGGCACGCAGCAAGCTCGTGCTCACGGCGTTGGAAAAGTATGGTGAAGATTTGTTTGAAGGCCACGAGACGGCGCGCGATGGCATTTTGGTGGACGCGTGTGCCAACGATGCCATGCTCGGACTGATGAAGGAAGCGATCCGCGTGAGCGAGCTGTATATGCGCGGCACGGAAGACGCGCCGCTCGAAGTCGACGACGATGAAGACTATGGGGATGAAGAAGACGATGATGAAGAGGAAGAAGAGGAAGAGGAGGACGAAGATATGAACAAGAGCCAAGTCGTTCACACGGATGAAGACGACGACGGCGACGGTGAAGACACGCCCGGTGAGATCAACTTGCTGTCTGATGAAGAGGAGACTGACGACAACACGTCGACGCGGGCCACGATTGGCGTAAATGAAGAAGACGAGGACGACGATGGAGACGAGGGTGGGGGAGAGGACGACGATGAGGATGATGAGACCGCCGGCACGGGCGGCGAGCTCACGGTAGAATCCGCGACTGGCGACGAAGACTCGCTGGACGAACTCTCTAGCTAGGTTGCCCATCTCTTCTTTACTCATCAATGACGTTCCTCCAGCATCGCGCGTTCGTTGTTTCTGACTTCCATAGGCTCACATGCTGACGTTATGATAACCCGGTTATCCAAAGAGAAAGACCGCGTACTTTTGCCAGCAGAATGCACGATACAAACGATTGGTCAGCGATTACGGGGATATCCGATCTAGAGTCTTGCTTCCATTCATGCCGCCACAGCCCGCAGCTCGGTCCCCGCTGTCGTCGTCTCTCCAGCGTTCGCCATGTCGGCCACCTTCCGTTTTTGCACTCGCGCCGCGATAATCGTAATGTCGTCGGGCATGCCGCCGCCCCACAATAAATCGTTTTCCTTGGCGAGTCGTGCAAACGGCGAGTCGCGCGAACGATCGAGCGACAACTCGTAGGCCTTGTGGACGAGCTTCTTGGTCAGTTCCTCGAGCTCGTGTTCGGTACTCACAATCTCGAGCAGCACGTCTTCGTCGACATTGTCAAACAGACCATCCGTCGCCAGCAAGATCAAGTCGCCTTCGAGCACGGGCACGCGCAGCCGCACGCCGTTCGAGGGCGTCTCAAACAGCGGCTTTTCGTTCATCGGTGTCGGCGACGGTGACGGCGCGTGCTCGAGGTCTTTGTGGACGTCATCTCGAATCTCCGAGCCGACAAACCCCAATTGGAACGGACAGTTGAAGTAGTGGAGTTGCTGCGGCGAGCGGTACGACACATGGGCGCCCTTGCGGCGTCCTGCTGGCGTGAGATCACTATCCCGGTCGCGAATCTTGCGTGACAGGGAGCCGTCCAGTGTGCCACGTTGGTGGACAGAGTCTTGGTCCGAGCGCTTGTCGCGAATGATGAGAAAGCCCGAGTCGCCCAAGTTGACGGCATGGAGATCGGCGCCGTGCGGGTCCAGAGCGATCACACAGGCCGTGGCGCTGCCGACAATCTCCTTTTGAAGCACGGTCGACCACGCAGCGTGGAGCACTTCGCTCGGGTCCACGCGTTCTTCCTTGGCGTACGATATTTGCGCGGCCTGGTGGGCTGCGCGCATGAGTTCCTGCGAGTAGAGCTTGGCACTAATGCCTTTCTCAAACCACGAGCCGACGCCGTCGGCGACGCCCAGTGCCAAGACGTCTTTGGGCCCAAACTGCTCCCGGAAACGACTCGTCGTCTCGTCAAACACTTCCGAGGTCGGCTCGAGCGTACCCACAAAGTAGGCGTCTTCTCCGCCCGTGTCTTTCTTGGCCGGGTGCGGGATCGACATGGCAAATGAATGGAGGAAATACGTCCAGTGCTCGCCCGGTGTCTTGAGACTACATAAAAACAGGGTCCCAGTCAGATAACCAAAACAACAATCTCTCTTAATAGGAACCCTGGACGTACTCGTGGTTGGAGTCGGCGGCTAGTGACGTGTTAAGCGGCAGTCCCTTGCGCGGGAGGATCACGTTGATATAGTCCGACTTGGCACTAACGGCGAATAGAGAGAGATCAGCGTAATGTCTTGGCAGTGGTCGTTGGGAGATTCGAACCTAATATGAGACTCGCTGTCCTGTTCGTCTCGACGATGGAGCAGCGACGCAATGTCAATGAGCGACACCGTGCCCAACAGCTTGCCGCCCTCCAGCACGGGAATCTCGCCTCGCCCCGACAATGCCATGACGGCACGGCACTAATAGAACACCACACATATTTCCATCATGAGTATCCAATCATCCCCATACTATTCTAGACATAGGGAAACCGTACGTCTTCGACCGAGTCGTGCGGTGACACGTGGAGCACCTCGCGCGCTGGGATGGCAATCTCAATGACCTTGGAGTCCCAGCCAATAAACTGGTCCTTGTGATCGCCACTGCCGTCGTTGGCTGTGGCCTCGGCTACTGCCTTTTTGCTCTTGCGGCGCTTGGGCTGGCCGTCCATCTTGGCAATGCGGTCCAGCAAAATGTGGTTGGTCACGAGTCCAACGACCTTGTGGTCTTTGTCAACGACCACGAGCGTCGCCGAATTTTCGTTTTTCGCGAGCGACTTGACAGCGTCCCGCACGGTCTGATCCTCAAAGATGTAGTGGGTCTGCTTGCTGCGAAACTCCTTGGACACGGCCAACAGATCAGCCACGGTTTCGCGCGAGGACGCGGTCGCGAAATGGCGTGACGTGGAGGGAGCTCCTGCGATGGAAAACGCGCCGTTCCAGCCCGTTCCAACGAGCACGGGCGCCGCATAGAAGAGAGCATGGCGTTGGTGGGGGAGCACACGCTCGGCGTGGCGCCAGTGCGCGCGTAGCGGTCGCGCGAGAAGCCGCATCACCATTGTGATGACAGTCCGGCCTTGGTCCAAAATACGGAATAACGTTACACTTCTAAGCGGTTCGCTCCCTTTCACTCCAAGTCAGTCGTCTACTGGCACGAATCTGACAATTTACACGTTTGATTGGCTGGAAAAAGTATACAATTCGTATTTCAGCCAATAAAACGTCGCAAAGGACTCGAAGATGGGAACGAAATGCGGATTCCGTCGACTCCAAGCACCACGATTAGGAAATTAGGAAAAATTGAGATCTCGAAACGGCCACGACGATGTTAGTCACCATGCCGCTACAATCTTCTTGCCCACAGTAAGCAGACCGCACTAGCTAATGGTGGTCTTTGTGGATCACGAACGTCCATCGGTAATGGGGTTCATTGGTGTCTCAGATGGTGATGATCCCCCAAAATTGTATTATTTCTTCTTTTTAGGCCAGATTCTCAAAACAGCATATTGATCTCCTGGGATTTGGAAATACAGTGGGGATGTGAGGTAGAGCGGAAGTCCATTTCCGCTCTGCCTCACATCCCCACTGTCCCGACGTCGTCTAGCCCAGCATCCCCCCGCCCACGAGGCTTATCACTTCCTCGAGCATATTCTCAAACGTCGTATCATCAAACTCGAGCTTCGGCAGCTCGGCCATGCAATTCGTATCCACTTTCGTGACGTCGCCGTCGTGCTTGATAAACGACGCGAGAATCGACGGCCCGCATTTGGTCATATCGTCACTGGTCGTCGGCATCAAGCCCGACCCGTGGACGCCATAGTCAAACTCGACCAGCATCTTGTTGCGCGCCGTCAACGCTTCGTATTCCCGTTTGCCCAGTTCACTGGGCGTCTGGAAATCCAGTCCACCGACCAACACGATCACGCCGACGTCGTCGGACAGTGTCGCGGTCTTGTTCCAGTACTGGTCATGGGCATAGAGAAACGGTTTCTCGATGCGTGGGAGCTCGCTCATGGCTTGGCCGGCATCTTCGAGTGCCGCACGCAATTGGCCACACGTGCTGGACACGTTGGTAGCGTCGGCGTTAAACCCACCCGAGGCCATACAGTACGCTGGCAGCGTCTCGGCATTGAGTGAAAACGGTCCCGTTTGGTAGGCGTCGTTCACCACGTCAAGATTGGCCATGGGGAGCTGCCACAGTTCTGAAAACGTGATGAGAAAGTACAGCACGGTCGACACTGTCGTGGTCGGACTCGTGTCCATCAACTTGGTTTCGGCCGTGGGCAGTAATGACGCGGCAATGCCAGCAAACGGTGACGCTTGGGTTCTGAACGCCATGCTGCCGTACAGTGGTGCGAGGAGTTTCTTGAGTGCCACGTAGATGAGCTGAAGCTCGTCGGCATCGTTCGCGTTGCACCGGTGGATCCGCACGAGCATGGACGGCACAAGCGTGCGCAACGTCGGGTCACGAGCGATAAGCCCAAACAAAAGCCGCAGCGCATCGCTGGGAATCGGAACGCCCACGATCAGTGTCAGTCCCTGCGCACAGACGTTGGCATCGCCGGCGGCATCAATCGCGTCGTACATGGCGAGCACTTCGTCTACGACCGTGTCTCTCGACTGGAACCGAAGCGGACACGTTGACGAGTCAACGCAGGCCTGGAAAAACCGCTTGGTCGCTGGCTGAATGTTTTTGTTCCAGTCAATGGCGGAAAAGCCCCGTTCGGGGACCACGCCGTCGACCATGTACCCTTTGACTTGAGGCGGCGCGAGGTGCATCACGCGCTCGACGAGGTACGTGCCGTAGCTCACACCATAGAGAAACACATTACTTTCTTCCTGCTTGTTCTCGGCGACCTCTTCCAGGTAGGCGAGAACCGCGACAACGTCCTGCGCAGCACTAGTCACGGAATAAGCTTCCGTGTGGCCGTCAATTTCAACGAGTACGTCTTGGATACAGTCGGCGAATTCGCCAAGCTCGAGCTGCGCACCGCCGGGGCTTCCGTCCGTGAATGCCTGTGCAGCTTCGCACTGCAAGAAGCCACTACGCCCCGTGCCACGGTGGTCCATCGTGTACAAACTCACAGAGTCGTCCAGCAGCGACGAAAAGATCATCATGGCGATTTCCATGTGGGTCGACGAAGCGCCCGGTCCGCCTTCGAGAAACCACACTGTCTTGGTCGCGGGCCGCACGCGCGCGATCCTGCGCTTGACAAACACCTCGGTCATTTCGCTGCTCGTGCAGATCTCGGCGTGGCACAGCGGCACTTGGATCTTGGCGCATTCAAATTCGACGCCCCAGAAGAGCAGTATCGAGGCGAGATCGCTCGCCGCCGACGTGGCTGCGCACGGGTACCATCCGTTGAGACGGAGCGCATCCGTGCCGCCAAAGAGAGAAAGCAGCGAGAGCGAGAGGAGCCAGGGACGACGCATGGGGCGCACTTGTGTGTGGAAGAGGAGAGACGATCACGAAAGTCTCATCTCGCTTGGCTGTTCGAACTTTGAACGGGCTTCAGGACCTGATTTTCAGAGGAAAAACTCAGTACCGGTAATGGTCGGTATATACCGATTTCATACCGGTTCCACTTTTCCTTGCAGGCGCCATTGTCGTCGCCTTGCCCCTGCATGCAATCGTGGGCTTGCTGTTCAGTCACCTCGCGCCGCATTTCCGTGGGGCTCGCATGCTGCTTCTTTACCGCACCCGTGTTTTTCTGCTGCGCGGTTGCCGTCACCTCTGTCGTCCGGACGGATCGCTTTCGTGCTAGGATGCTGTACTTTCTTGTCGAGGTGATTGTGATTGGCCAATGGAATCCTAACAGCCAATCAAATCACATTGGGAGCCCAATGGGATCTTGGAGTGATAGACGTGAGCTCGGCATTTTACGTTTCACCGGCACAGTCAGTTCGCCTTGCCCAAAGCGGCTCATGACTCGCTTCACGTCTTTTGCGAAAGACCCTCGACAAGAACCTCGTCGTCCGTCTCTTTCTCTGTCGCCTCAAACGACCACGGTCCCGCTTCTGGGTCGGAACTGATCACGATGAGGAATCTACAGGTACCGTACCGTACGGTACCAAGGAATCCAAGCAGACGCATCCCACTTTCTCATTCACCAACACCCCATCGCGCCCCCAAGTACCGGTATCACTGCATGGGCAACCAGAGTTCATCACCTCTTCTCGTGCCGCAAGTGCACTTCCCTCACTTCCTCAGCTCGCGTTACACGCGGACCGACATCGTCACACTCCGTCTCGAGCCATGCTTCTGGTCCCATTCGCATCCAGAGCCGCTTGAGATCCGCAATGTCGCCACGAATCTGACCATGTTCCGCATCCCCACGTCCAGCAACCACAAAACTAATAGCAAGCGTCTGTTGGACATGTACAACGCACCGGTCGCGACGATGGCGACCACAGAGCACATAGACAGGACCACAACGACCACGATCCTATCGGCAGCTTCTCACCACCACCACGGACTCGAACGCACGTTGTGCACAGTGGAGACCAAGCTGCTTGACGACTATGGGCGCTTTGTCACCTACACCGTTTGGGGCGACCACACGACGATCACGTGCGAGGGCGACTGGTCACGTCCTCACAACATTAGCTTTTGGCTCGAAGACAAGCAGCACCACCGCCACGAACGCTATTACCATCGCGGAGGCTCCGTGAGGATCGCACATATCCACAGCAACCCGGAGAAGATCGATAGCGATGCATCCTACCTGCTCGAGATCGCCCCGGGTGTTGATGTGGCGCTCGTACTGCTGATCTGTGCAGCGATCGACGACGCCGCTGCATTCGCGTCTCCACGCTACACACACCACAACGGAACGGCGGTCATGAAACGCTCGTCGTGCATGGAAATCGTCAAGCCATTAAGGCGTCGATCGGACGCAGTCGCCGTGCCAGTCTAACCAACAAATAAAAAGCCACGCATCATGTAAGGGAAATGGTGGTCAAAGGTGAGCGCGAGATCGAATCATGAGACGCTTGGATGGCGAGCGTTGATTGGTTCGAATACGGATCCAATCATAGTTCTGAGATTTACCAGTCGACTTGTGTCATGTCTGACATAAAAGGGACACTCTCGCAGCACTCCATTTTAGTACTTGACGCTCCAGCGAGACTACAGTAACATTACTCTAAACAGATCAGTCACTGCGAGGGACTTGCGCCTATAGTACACATGCTCGACCTCTCGTCTCATTTCACGAGGATGGAACAATCTCCTACGCGGCTGCCTTCTCGGGTCGAGTGCCGGTATCAAAATACGCCCCGTCGCCTGACCACATCGTCAGAAACGCTGGCTTTCTATAATGGATTCGTATCGTAGGTTCTATACACCCATCATTGTGGTGCCTGCTCTGGTAGCGAAGCTATTACATAAGGACGTGTACACTCGCTCTCCCGCGCTACCAGCTGAATTCACAGTGGAGCAACAGCTCACGCGCTGTAAAATCAAAAGAGACGCAATCATCGCGAGTTGTGAGGAGCGTGTTTGTGCGCCAGGGAGGTGGTACATATACTGCTGCATATGGCAATTCTACATACCGTACTACGTAGTAGTAGTGCGTGCTTTGTGGATCTCCACGTATTATGATGAAAGGGTTTTTCGCGACCGTTTCGGCTCGCCGGTGAGCCGAGGATCGACGAGGTCTGTGCGTCAAGTCCGATTGTACAAGCAAGCCCTAAGGTTCTTCCGTGCGTCCAGTCCGATTGTACACGGAAGAATCTCGTGTATCGCACGAGAACTGTTTCGCGATCGCAGTGGGTCTTGCTGCGTCGTTTGTGTTCATACAGTCGACAATCGATCTCATCCGTCACCAGTCTGCCCCAATGGCTAACGAGTGGATGGTTCCAATACTGTCCAGTGTTATTAATACTAGTAGTCGAGACGCAGCCAGCATGTTGACCTGTCATGACGCCCACGCAATCGTGACGCGAGCCATGCACGAGCTGTGGTAGGCAGCATATGCAGCTCGACACCTCTATGTGATCGACATAAGAGTGCGCATGTACTGTACGCATGCCTGCCTCCGGATTTGCATTGGTTTGCCCGTGGCCCAGTGGAGATTTCCCGTAGGACATCATTCTCCAATCTGCCGTGGGGTGGAGAGTGACCCACATCAACAATGCCGAGCCGTCGTCCGTGCCCAAGCAATCGCCCGTGCTCACGCCGCACGTGCTCACGCCCGTGACCGGCGAGTACCATGAAAAGCACTGGGACGACCGCCCCGTGGCGATCCAGCAGCACGTGCAAGGTCACGGCCTACGTGCTGTTCGCACGGTCGCTCGACAGCACGGCCGGGTTCGCACTCAACCAGTCGCTCAAGCTCTTTTTCATGAAGCTCGGCTGGTCCAACTTTGGCTCCAACTCGATGAAGGTCACGTACGACGCGATCTCGCAGTTTGCGACCATTTTCGTCGGCTACCTCGCCGACGAAAAGTTTGGCAAATTTAAGACGCTGTTTGGCTTTGCGGCACTTGACCTCGTGGGCTTCACGTTGCTCGTGATCGCATCGCTGCCGTCCGTGACCGCCAACGTCCACATTGTCAAGGTGCTGTTTGTAGGCGGTGTATTTGGCGGTGTTGCACTTTCCCACGGTCCACTCGAATGGCTCTTCATGACGTTTGGTGCCGACCAGTATGCGCCGCATGGTGAGGCACGTGACACGGCATTGTTCTTGAGCGCGATCCTCTGGTGCTCGAGCATTGGCATCACCGGCAGATATGCCGAGTTTCCGTCACTGTCAAGCCACGGACTTGGTGCGATCCCGGCCGCGTACGGCTCTACGGCCAACTACGCGTTCGGGCTCATCGCCGTGACGACCATCATGGTCGTCGTGTTCGCGACGCAGAACCGCTACGTCAAGCTGCCGCCCACCACGGGATCGGTCAGCAGGGTCCTTGCGACGACGCTCCAGTTTGCCACGTCGAATCGCCACGCGTCGCTGATTGTGCTGGGCACGCTCTTCTTCCTATCGGCGTTTGCGCTGAACGTGCTCGCCGCGCTTCGAGCCGACCACGGACAGACGGGCTTTACGCTGTCCAAAGTCGCCGGTGGACATGTGCTTCTGGGTATCGTCTTGTGGATCTACATTGGTCGGGACACGTCGTTCTTGAACGCGGCTAAAGAGACCAACGGTGGCCGCGTGGACGATTAGTTTGTCGATGGCATTAAACGCGTGGTTCGCATCCTGCCCTTCATTGCGTTCAACATGATTTAGTACATGTGCCAGAACCAGCGAGGGAATAACCAGACTATCATCCAACAAACCGACGTGCGGCTTGGCAATAGTCCGCACGCGTCGCAGATCCCAGGCCCGACGATCCAGCTTTTAACCCGTTCTCGACTGTGCTCTACATTCCCATTACGGAAAAGCTCATTTTCCCGTGGTACGAACGTAAATTCGGCAAGCCGCCGAGTCGGTACTGCCAGATTCTGTTGGGGTACGGTATCGTCGCGATCTCGATGGTGTGGACGGGGCTCTTTGAGATTTACCGCCGCAGCCGCCCGTTGCTCACGTACGAGACGCCCGACGGTCTCACGAGCTACATTTACAACACGGATGGCAAGCAGCCGATGAGTGATATCCCGTGGTTTGCCGCGCTGCCGCAGTACCTGCTCACGTCGCTCGCCGGTGTCTTCATCTACATTCCGTCCTACGCTATCTACTACTCGGAAGTGCCCGCGAGCATGCGTGCAACGTCCATGGCATTGGGCGCGTTCTCGACGGCCATGGGCAATACGCTGCTGTCGGCCGTGATTGTCGTGTGCAAGAAATTCGTGCCGGTCAACCTCAATGATGGCCACATGGAGTACTTGCACTTTACGCTCGCGGGCATGATGGTGGTCAACATGGTCTTCTTTGTGATCGTGTCAAAGCAAACGCGGTTCGGAATGCTGCCAGTCGACGAGGGCCCTCTAGAGACCAAGAAGAAGGAGGACGAAGCCGCAGTGAAACACTACCAAGGACGCTGAGCCGAGAGCATGGACACCTATTCAGTACAGTACGAAAAGTAAGTGGTGTGACCATCTTTTATGTAGGCAAGACTGGCAGTGGCCCAGCAGTAGCAGATCGCAGGCTTCCATAACCAATTAAATTCCGTTCTTACGTGGGCTCTTTCTCTCTTGTGGTCAAAAGTCGGCCGCCGTGACGAGCGTGCTGGACCGCCACTTGTTGCGGTCGCCCGTGCCGTGGTGGCGTTGCGCCAGCAGCTGCGTGATCTCGTCGGTCGACATGTCGGCGTTGCTCTTGCCACTCTCTTTCGTGGCCAGCGCCTCGTCCATTGCGGCACACGCCAGCAATACCATGGCCACGTCCACGCCCGGTGCGATACCCACACAGTACGACAGTGCCGGCGCCGACGACTCGTCTTCTTCAGCTCCGACCGACATGCGTTTCTTGTCCTTCTTCTGCTGCTTCATGTACTCGCGGATCTCGGACTCGACGTACACACGGGCGATACACTGGCGTTCGGCCTTGAGTCCGCGGTCGAGCCAGAAGAGCGCCTCGTGGTTTTGCCACATGCCTTCGACACGAATGTTCACGGGTGCGCGCGTCACAGGATCCTGGAGTTCGATCAGCAATCGCTTCTCGAGCGGCCGTGTGTTGGTCTGGAGATAGCACAGCGCGCGACTCGCTTGCCAAATGGGTTGGGTCGTGTCCTCGCCTGCTGACGCGACGGCGCGAGCTGCGATCCCGACGGGCGTCGGGTGGCGCGCCACGTACATGGCATAGTCAATGCCTAATGGAAACCCGACGAGCTCGACCACGGGCACGCCATTCTTGTCCAGCAAGCGCCGGTAGGTGGGATCTTTGTCTTTGGCGGCGCTGATCTGGAACAGTGTGACGCCCATGTCCTCGTCAATGATAGAGAGTGGAGCGGCCTGCGTGTGTGTCCAAAAGCCAAACGGCAGGCGTAGCGTCGTCACGTGTTCGAGCACAAAGCGCGTGTTGATGACGCGCGGGAAGCGGCGCTGTGGTGCGAGCGGCGTCTCCTGCAGATTGTAGGAGGTCTTGTTGCCCATGGCTTCGATGGAGATAGTCTTGACCGCAATGAGTTGGAAGAAGAAGTGCGGGGAGAAAGAAGACCGAGATTAGACCGAAGCGGGGTTAGTCGATCCAGTTCATCCGAGACCATGGCGGCATCCATTACGAAAAATGGAGATGAGCATCTCATGATGTACATCCAAACATTAGGCTAGCCTGGTCACCTTTATCAATAGTCAATTTATTTCACATAATTCAGAAAGTAGACATATGTGCGCTTAAAACCGTTTTTTTCAGGCTCTCTCTTAAACCCGTTCTGAGATTTCCTTTTTCCATTTTGGAGTTTTTTTTCTTCCGCCACGAAAATGTGGTTGTGGATGTCGGCGGAGAAGAGGGCTGCGCGGTATACAAACTTGGAAACGCTGCTGCGCGCGAGCGAAGAGGGAGATGCAGAGACAGTGCAGACGCTCCTGGCGCAAGGGAACGTGGATGTCAACGGCCGCGGTGAGGTATTAATATCATGGTGGATGGCGCCATTGGCGTTGCCGCTGTGGGTGGTAATTTTCCCGTATTTCCGTAGTTATCGTGGGCGCCGCTGCACTATGCGGCCAACAAGGGGCGATTCCAAGTCGCCCAGGACCTGCTCAAGGCCAGCGCTGATCCGAACGTGACGAACAGTGTACGTACGGGAACCTGCAACTGTCGTGAGAAGACGGAAGCCTAACGAATGCCGCGCGTGTGCTTGACGGTTAGAGTGGGGAAACGCCTCTGCACCTGGCGTCTCGACAAGGCGAATTGGATATTGTGGAACTATTGCTCAAGGCCAACGCTGCACCTAATGCGATCAGCCCAGTGCGTCGCGATTGGAATTGTATCGACTCGATGCCATTTGAGTCGAATGCCTGACCATGTGGGTGCCTCTTTTTAGAAAGGAGAAACGCCGCTTTATTTGGCATCAAGCGAGGGACATTCCGATATTGTCGAGAAGTTGCTCAAGGCCAACGCCGATCCCAATGTGGCTAGCAGCGTGCGTAAAGGTTCAAGTCGCCATTTTGTCGATACGCTTGACAAATGTTTTGTTATCAGAAAGGAATAACGCCACTCCACTTGGCGTCCTTCAAGGGCACTTTGCAAACCATCGAGGTACTGCTCAAGGCCAATGCTGCCCTCAATGCGGCTGACAATGTGCGTTAAAATCTGAACATTAGCGAGTGGCGTACTGGGATTAGAGGCGTTCGTGATCTGACAAAATACGTCACGTGTTGCTATTGTTAGGATGGAGACACTCCACTCCACTGGGCGACGGCCTACAATATCAATTCGCAAGCGGCCGAGAAGTTACTCAATGCCAACGCTGATCCCAATGCGGCCAACGAGGTACGTTGGAATCTGACTACGGATTGGCAAGATGTGTTCGCAATCCTGACCCATGTGCGCTTGTGGTGCGAACGGTGCGCTCTCAATCTTAGAATGGAGATACGCCGCTCCACTTGTCTGCTTTCGTAGGCAGACTGCCACACGCTGGATTGTTGATCAAGGGGAACGCGAATATACATGCGACGAACAAGGTTCGTTGGGCTCACTAGGATTTGAGTTGGTATGCGTCTTACACTGGGGCTGACGACAATGCCGTTGTGTCACCAGAGTGGATGGAACTCTCTCCACAAGGCGTGCTATAAGGGGCATCCGCAAATCGTCGACTTGCTGCTCAAGGCGAACGCCGACCCCAATGCGACAAGCGAAGTAGGTTGTCATTTTGTTTTGCGTGGAGTTAGCGGTGTTGCAATCCTGACGCAATATCGATTTTTGCTAGTATCAATGGACCCCACTGCACTGGGCGGCATGCGGCGGTCATTTGCAAATCGTCCAGTTGCTGCTCAAGGCAAAGGCAGATCCCAATGCGAGGACGGAGGTTTGTGTTGTGTTTTGGTACGATACAGAAGAAGGCAAAGCCGTCTGACTTCACCCGTTATTTGTGCTCTGGGAACAAAAATTGAAGTTTGGACAAACGCCGCTTCACGCTGGATGCCAATATCACGCAAGTCAAGTCGTGCGCATGCTTATCGCATCGGGCGCTGATCTCTACGCGAAAGACACAGTACGTTCGGCAACTATGCGACGAAGACATATTTCCCGATTCTGATTCGGTTCTTGTGGCTTGGCGACAGGACGGACGTGAGCCATTCCACTCGTTCATTCAAACTCACAGAGAAGCTGAAGTCACGAACGAGACATTGCCAACGTTGCAAGCGCTTGTTTCCGCTGGCGCGACATGGGACGCTCAATGTGACGAGATGGTGGCCACAGGCAAATCACGCAAAGTGGCCCCAGCGCTCCGCGTCTGCGCGTTGACGTGGGCACAAGAACGCGACGATGGCCTTCCGTTCACTGATATCCCGCTTGAAGTGCTTAAACGTGGCGCACGCAATACACAAGCGTACGTGGACAACTTCAAGACCTCGCGTGAGATCGTGTTTCGTCGAAAGATCTGCCTCGTCGGTTCCAGTTGCGCGGGCAAGACCAGTTTCGTCAAGTCCATCACGTCCGAGGAACCGCAACTTGTCCACTTTGACGACCGCACGATCGGCATCGACCACTTCCCACTTCGTTTCCTGCAGCCCGTCCCTCGGCGCGAAACCAGGGCCCACGAGGTGACCTTCTGGGACTTTGCCGGACAGGACGCGTACCAAGTGGCCCACTCGCTGTTCTTCTCGCCGCGCACCATGTTTCTCGTGTGCGTGGACCTCGAGGCCTTCACGGTTGCCTTTCTACAAGCGTCAATCATGTCATTTGTGCGGAAGCAGGAGTCGCAGCTCATGGACGAGTTCATTGAGCGCATAGTGATGCGGTGGGTCCGCGTTATATTAGCGCGTCAGCCCGACGCCGAGTTTGTATTTGTCGCGACGAAAGAAGATCTTCTAGCAGGCAACAACGCGACCGAGCAACTACTCAAGCAAATGCTCATGGCCAAGTTGAATGCTGTCGAAGCAACAGTTGGGGAGATGCGAAGCAAGCTCAAGACAGAGAGCTGGGACATTGACAACGATGCTGCTTTCGTCTCGGAGGGCCGTGCGGGCGTAGACATCAAGAAAGCCAACGTTGTCTTCACGAGCTGCACGTCTCCCGCATCAGTGAAATCGGCCAGGGTCCGAATCGAAGACTTGATCATCAAGAGCGAGCGCAGTTTCCAGATGCCAGATACCTACACGAAAGCGCTGGAAGCTATTGTCGCAATACGCGAATCGGCCCACGCAAACGACATTACCACGCGAATCTCCCGGGTTTTTGCTCCGGTCAACACGCTCCCCGAGATTCTCGGGGTCGAACCAGAGCTTTGTCGTACCATTCTGCAGACGCTACACGATCTCGGTGACGTGTTGTGGTACGAAGACCTCGGCGTCAAGTTGTTTCGCAACACGGTCATTCTGGATCCGTTGTTGCTGATCGACTTTATCCGCCAGGTCATCAATCACACCCACACGGGCGTGATGATGTCACACGCTGACCTCAAGTCACTACCGTATTGGATCGGTCTGTCCAACCGACGCGAAATGAAGGCCATGAAGCAAGTGATGCAAAAGTTCCGCTTGGTCTATTCCGCCGACGATGGCCGCATTATGGATTGGGATTCCGATCTCATTGTGCCAGCCTTTTGGCAGACCAAGACGCCCGCGGCGTGGCTGTTTCTCGGCGACATTTTGCGTATCGACGAGGCAACGCCGCGAAAGGACAAGTACGGACGTGTCGAATTTTTGAAGTACCACTTGCTGCACGTCACCATGTCCGAGTCGCGTGACGGGGAAGCTGTGCGCGTCCACTGGGAGTACCACTTTGAGTTTGGGCTGCCGTCGTCGCTCTTTGATCGTGTCGTGGTCGCGAGTGTGTCGCCGCATTTGATCTTTGATGCCGGTCCGGACTGGATCGTGTACGAAGAGAAGCAGATTGCAGCGTGCCGCATCATGGTGGGTCGCGACGGGAAGTCGCTCCATCGCACGATTCACATTGAGGTTGTTGTCGCCGAGGCAGCAAACAAGAAACAAGTCGACAAGCTGTGGCGGTGTTTTACGCAGCTTTACGGTGCGTTCGTGGATGTGCTGTGCGAGTTTCCAGGGCTCGCCGTGTCGAGCTTTGCGTGGGACCACGCGCACAACAAAGTGGGTCTCAAGCGGCTCGCCTCGTCGTCGCCGTCCGAGGACACGGACGCGTGGATGCCGCCGTCCGTTATGTGGGTCTGGTTCAGCCAACTCGTCACGAAATCCGCGCGGCGCGGTGCTAAATACGCTCGGCTGGACTCGTCAGAGCGTGATGAGTGAGTGATACGGCTCGTTTGAATTGGCGAGGACGGCGCGATCTCTTTTCGCTGAGAACCGAAGGAGAGCAAGTGTGTGCGAAACCTACCCTTGATCTGTCTTGCATCACGTATACATTTCTCACCGATCCAAAAGCACACGGGCACGCAGCCCATGTCAAGTCTGACCAAACTTTTTGCGCGCGATGGTCCAGTACGAGTCGGTGTGCTCGTGTGCCCGCCGGCGGCAATGGTCGCGCAAGTCCACAAGCTGCGCCTGATTATAAAGGGCGTCGCGTTTGACGTCCATAAAGAGACCATTGCATCGTGAGGGTACTCGAGTATTCCGATCGGAATGGCATACTGTGTATTTTCTTTCTGCTTTTTTTTTTAATTGCTACCGATCTCGTGGTGGTGGGTGGGGCTATCTTACTTTATGGTGGCCTAGCTTACTTTTTGCATTCGCATTCGCATTCGCCTTTCTTCTAAATAGTCGTACAAAATCGCGCTTGGGGCGGTGGAGGAGAAACGATTCACGCATGGGGTGTGGCACTGAAGGGGTTGACTCTCATACGACCGTCTTGAGCTGGTGCCGTGAGACCATGGCCTCGGCGTCAATGATCTCGCTGATGGAGCCGGCGCTGCCTATGGAGCCGCGGCGGTGCGGCATACTGGATGGCGGCATCATAGCGGATGACGCAGCGGTCGCCGACGTTGTCGCGACGCCGCCCATGAGCACGTGCAATCGCGCGAGTGCGTCGGCAAAGCCAAAGTCGGGCTTGTCGGTCGAGAGCAGACCCTCGACTTGCGCGACTAGTTCGTCGACGGTGCAGCCCAGCACAAAGCCGTCTTGCCGCTGCTGCTGCTGGCGCAGGCGCATGACGTGGACACGGAGCGTCTGCAAAAGTGACTCGCGGTTCATGGTTTCGTGTTCTTGTTTTGGCGTGTTGCGGGTTGAAGTTGATGTGTGGGGCGATTGACTGGACGTCCCAGGTGGTGGTGGTGTGATCTTGAAGCGGTGAGTGGCGTGCGACTCGAATCGGAAAATGAGGGCAACAGACCCGAGCCACACGTCCACGGGACTGAATAATAATAAAGCCACCACATGAACCGCAAGGCACGTGGGTGCGATGCGACGTGCGATGCGACGGTCGCACTTCGCTTACTGCATCTGCAACGCTGAGCAGAGCGAAATCCTGTTCCCCCTACAAGCAACGCTGAACAAGGAGAAAGAGCGACACAGAGTCGCTGTCACTGACAGTGTCAGACGCAAAGAGAGATGGTGGGCCGTTCCATCTGGTCGGTCGATCGACACTGGCGTCAGTCGTGGATCGCCCGACTCTCTTGCACTTTCCCAAAGCTTTTTTTTGGGTTTGTTCCAACTCGACGATTTCAGTACGTACAGTTACTGCACCACACACACACACACACACACACACCAACATCCATCCGAAATTGCAGGTGAGAAACACGAAAAGAACGAGGGCGGAATAAGGCGATGAGCGGCGCGGCAGCATCCCATGCGTTTTGCGCGCATGCCGCGTCAAAATAATCCACAGCGAAATGCGTGCGCGCGCAGTCGGCAGCTGCACCAAAAGCGTGTGAGGCGAGTTTAGGGCGGCGACCATTACGGCCAGTGGCGCCAGGGTGGAGGAGCGACGAGGAGCGAAGAGGATGTGGAAGGGAGAAGAGTGTATCGTCCAGTGTGTATGTTCCCTACCGTAGCTGTTCGTCGAGTCGCTCGTGTTGTTGTGGAGCTTTTGTCTTCATGCGATTTGACAGGGGAGAAAGAACGCCACTGTGAGCAGATCACTTGCGACCTTTATACCAAACCAAGGTGAGCTACTCGGGATATGTTTCCAGAAAAGGGTGTTATATGTATCAAATTCCTATGGCTCGATTAATTAACTTACCTTGTTTTGGAAATATTGAGGCTGGGATCACTCTGGACAGCGAAAGGAGTTCAAGGAAAGGCGACCATTGCGCAACTGTACCCATCTTTTTGTGGGAAGAGGGCGGAACAATAATGGCGATTCGGATGCGGAACGTTCCGCCAGTAAGCGGCCAACACGCCGCGAAAACGGATTCCCGGCTTCGCAGAACGCGCGGCGCAAGGCGGACGACGTACTGTAATTGGAAATCCATTGGGGTCATGATTCCCAGAAATGTACGTAGCCTGGGTTCACAGGAGCCCTTGGGATTCCACGCCATCTTTCTTTTTCTCGGCGCGGCTCGATACCAACAAGAGTTCAGTCGTTTTCCATCCACACGCACGCCAGCGTCGTGGAATCCGTACAGGTATCCTCGATAGTCTCGTCGTAAAAAGTAGTTTATGTTTGTGCGGCGTACAGTGTACGATGGCTGCCAAAGCCACGAAGAGATACCACATCATTTCACTGTCCAGGGGATTGTCCAGAGAGAGGGAGGAGGGCGTGGTGCCTTACCGATGTTCGACAGGGTGCAAACGTACCGAGAGAGACGATGGCTGCGTGGAAGTACCGAGCCGAGACAAGTGAAAGAGTAGCTATGCAATCCACAGCATTCGGGCTGTTGGATAAATTGGAGGGAATCCGTGGAGACAGCTTCGAAACTGGACCAATACATGGAATCGTTAAGTGTGACAATTCATGGATGAACGTATCTTGCGGTGGCCGTCTTGTCGTAGTTGAAGGTCGTGCCTCTTCTCCATGAGTGGACGCTCGAGTTGAAGCGGCGTCGCCGTGACGTCACGATTCCTCACCTCACCGCATCACGACGCGACGAAAACCTTCTCAAGTCGTGCGACAAGAAAGCAAGCAACACGCAAAGTGATCCACCACAAATTCCATAATATCCATCCATCCATACACTACTGATACAAAACGGTCCACGTACTCCTCCAGTTGAAGTCGCGTGTCCTCCGAGCGCCTAGATACTGCACCATTCCTACAGTCTCTTCAACACCCTTTTACGGCTGCGCCTCCTTCGCAAAGAATGGAACCTCGCCGTGTGTCGTGACGCGCGTGGCCAAGCGGTTGCCGGGCAAGAAATCAAACGTCGCCGCGTGGGTCGAGATGCGGTTGTCCCAGAGCGCGACTGTGTCCTTGGCCAAGTGGTACCGCACTTGAAACTCATGGCCCTGGATAATGTGCGTATACAAGAACCGCAACACAGCGTCCGACTCGGCACGCGAGAGGTTCTTGATACGCGTCGTGAAAAGCGGGTTCACAAACAACGCCTTGCGTTTGGTCACGGGATGCGTGCGCACGACGGGGTGTTCAAACGCGACGATCGGACGCCGCAGTGTCTTGCCACTGGCAAGCGCGGTCTCAGCCTGCGACTTGCTGCTGTGGATGGCCGTGAGCCCTTCGACAAACAGCTGAAACGCTGGCGTCAGGCGGTTGTACGCCTCGTAGCTCGACGCCCAGATCGTGTCGCCACCGACGGCCGGAACAGCGTGGGCACGAAGCGTCGTGTACGACGGCGGCTGCCGCTCGTACGTCACGTCGCTGTGCCACTCGCTCACGAGCTCGCTTTGCGCATGGAGGATCTCGTCGCTAGTTTCGTCACTCGCTTCAACCACGAAAAGCTCTGGCTCGCCTTGGACATGGCCCAGCGTGGCGTGGACGTGGAGAGGCCCCCAGTACCGACCGAGCTCGAGTTGCTGCTGCGGCGTGATTTGCTGATCGACGAGAAACACGACGCCGCGCTGCGCCGTCAATAAAGCGAGCTCGTCTCTCTGTGCATTCGTGAGCTCGTGGAGCTGGATCCCCGAGAGTTCGGTGCCGATCTTGGGGGCAATGTGGCGCACGGTCGCGTGCGCGAGCAAATTCTGGAGCGTCGGGTCGGCGTACGCGGCGCGGTCGTCAAAGTCGAGCACGGGGATTGGCGGGTACGTCTCGGTGGGAAAGACCTGGCGGAATTCCGGGCGGTCAAAGGTCGCGTGCGTGACCTCGAGGTTGTACGCGTTCTTGATGGGCAGCACGGGCTCGCCGTCCTTTTGCGGAAGCCACGCGGCGTCTTTGGAGGTCGAGGACGCCGTGGCCGCGCGTGTCGGCTTGGCCGTGAGCGTCTCGGTTCCGTTCTGGTTGGGCGGCATATTGGGGGGATGATGACGAGCGGGTAGGAAGCAAATAGGAAAGTAACGGATCCGGAGGGTCTTCACACTTCTTCTCGAGAACAGAACCAGGTATTATAATACACTCGCCATGATGAGACGCATGGCGTTTCTTGCGTTGATGACGAGACGCGTGGTGTATAGTGGATTGGATCTCCATGTCGTCCAATCAACACGACTGGACGTCAACAGTCTTTTGCATGGTGTCAATAGCCGACCATCCGCATAGTACTCGGAATCTCACACAGTGTCAAGAACAGTAGAGAAGAAGATCCCGCGCCCATGGAAATGAAGGACGTGGCCGTTTCGGTCGAAAACTGGACGCTGATTGGTTGATCAAGTGAGCCAATCACTGCCAAAGTGTCGGATCGTTTCTGACATAAAAAAGCCAAATTCGTGCAGTTGTACTGAAAAGTAAGCGGATGAAGCATACGGAATCTAGCACTGAGTATGTAGATTAAATGTAGGAACGCTACTACGAGGACAAGTACTAAAGATTAGGCGAGTGTGAGGTAGCTTACTGTAGCAGCAGTACGCTAACTATGCAAAGGTCTCCTCGTGGACATCGAACGTGACGCCCATGCTTTTGGTCAGTTGTGTCTCAGCGAGACGACCTGCGAGACCATTACAGCCGGTCCATATATCAATACACGCTCACGTGCTTGGGGCCTTGGCCAGTGAGGCACTTCACCTGCAATGCTGACTCGCCCATCTCTCCCAAGATCTTTTCCATGTCGAAACGCTGCGTGTGCTTGAGACACGATGCGAGCTTGATGTCAACGGGACTCGATCAATTTTGTTCCTTGGTAGTGAAATAACTGTCAGCAATGGATTCATCCTGTTGCTGTCAGTTGGTGAAGTTTGGAGACGTTAGCACGTGCGGGAATCACGACTGCGTTGAGGAGTCGGGTATGGATCGCATTGGCTTCATCAAGCACCACAGCCTGCCGCATGTCGCGGTCACGAACGGCCCAATTGAACCGCGCCATTTCCAGGGAAAGACGGCGCAACCGCATGACCTTGGCAATGCAGTTGGGAACGTTAACCATCTCTTCCATCGAAATGAAGGTTCCCGGCTTATGGGGGGGGGACTTGAGTTTCTCCCGAGACGGTGAGTCAATTGAGCTCAATTCGGCTAGGCTCGCTTCGAAATTGCATGCCTGGGTTGCATGTCCAACGTGGGTTCAGCGTCGAACGCATCCCCGTACCCCGTACCTAGTATACCGGTACTCGCTGCGAAAGTGCAAAGCGACGCAAGCCAGGAGGAGCGGGTGGTGAGCATGCTGATAGCCGAGTCCCTCGCTGTTGTAAGTTGGCGTCTATTGAGTTACATCTGGTGAACTACAGTAGCGAGACTAGGATAAGGGAACACGTACGGGTTCTGGCGGATGTCTATGGAGATATCCGCCACTGGATGAAGTCGCTGGAGAGGTGGGCCGCGAGGCCCGCCCATTCGGAGCGATCGGTAGGATGGAACGTTTGGAGGCTCCGTTTGGTGTCCATGGCGACGTTGGCGGCTGCGTCCGC
>JAADVC010000285.1:0-25588 GCA_023334575.1 Pythium volutum
AAGGGCATCATGTCCCACATATGCCACAATCTGGAGGCTATTATCTACAGTTCCCTGTTACACCAACCATACAGAATGTCAGTAGAAGGGGTGAGAAAAGTGGTTCAGCTTCCCTTTCCCATATACCGGAGTTTTGCGACAGTTGGTCAAACTAGTCAAGTAGATCTCACTTCATAAACCATTTGTGTCACGTCGGACAGTCAGTAAACTGAGGTGTAAAATTAGCCTAACCCTACAAGGCCAAAGAGAACATAATGGGGCTTCGCCCAATGATAGAATTTGCAGCAGCCAGCAACCAACACACTGAACTGGTAGATCACCGGACCGAATGCGTTCCCTGCTGTGCATTGTACTGCACTCAAGTCAGACCCACGCAGGCGTTGCCTTGGTGACCGCAAATGATCCCGCTTTGCTCCAGACGGAGCTATCAATACACTCTTACACTGCAGCATTGCGTGCAGACCGATGGCGGGCCGCATTACATCGAAGAGATGTAGAAGAAAGAAAGAGTGCCCAGCTTGGGTGGAGGGCGGAACTTCCTTCCTTCCCGAAAGTGCTGTATGTAATAGTCGAGATCACGCTTTGTTCCCGTTTTGCCGGGTAAGTGCAGCTGTAAGTTATCCACTATATTATGTTATCAAATCACTAAGATTGTAGATCTCTCGTGTCTAAAAACTCGAACAATCAAAGCCCACACTATCCAATATAAGTGGATAAGCTTATGATGAGCGAAAGCCCTTGTCCACAGGCAGTCAACTCCGGCCTAGGACATGCACCTCAAGACGAACGCAAAGATCGTGTTGTAATGGTATCATAGTTGCGTGCCGCATTTTACACACCTTCTCGACGGCCTTGGGCGTCTGAGCAGAGAGATGACTTCATCCTGTCAACGACGGCGTCGATCGGTCCATGATGGACCCCTTCTTCTGAGTCGATCCGTTTGTTTTTTGCACTGACCTTCGTCAGTTTTAAAGCGCCTGGTAATCATCGCGAGTGATTGTAGTCCTCCTTTTCAGATAATCGTATTCGAGGCTTGCGTCCTTCCTGTGTCAAACCCGAATTCGCCATGAAGTTCCCACTCGCCGAGCGGCCATATGCGCCGCTGCAGCTCTCGCGCGAGCAGTGCGACGCCTATGAACGCCTCGCGATGCTCGTCGTGCGCGAGTGCATTGACGAGTTTGACGAGTTTGTCGACCGCCAGCACCGTAAGCTGGACCCGAGATGCTGGAAAGCCGTCAAGTCCAAGGAGAATGTGACCGTGTACAAGCAGCTCGAAACGCCAGTCACCTCGAAGACGCGAGAGAAGTCGTCCGTACCCAAGCTGCTTGGCGTCGGCTCGGTCGTGGCCGACTTTCACGACGTTCTCTACGGCATGCTCTCCCCCGACGTCGCCAGCATCCAAGTCAACACGGCGTACGTCCAAGACGAGACTGTCGACTGTGACGTGCTAGAGACCATCCAGCGTGGATCCCCAGACCATCCGTTCCGCTTTGTCGGTATCAAGTGGCTCGTCAAGTCGACACCCAGCGGGTCGCTCGTGAGCCCTCGAGACTTGACCATTGTCGAAGCGACCGGAGTTTTCGTCGACACCAAGGGCCAGCAGTACGGGTACCACGTGGTGCACTCAGTGGATCTGCCGCAGTGTCCAAGTCTCCAGCACTTGGGGATTGTGCGTGGCAAGGTCTCGTCGTGCTTTCTGTTCAAGTCACCAGAGCCTGGATCAGTCGAGATCTTCATGACGTCGCTTGTCGATCCTGGGGGCAAGTTGCCTGCCGCTGTCGCGATCCCATCGGCTGTCAACAGTCTCATGGGTTTTACCAAGGCGGTCTACACGGCCGAGAAGAAGAAGTTTGCATGGCTGCTACGGCAGTCGATGCTCATGGCACGCGCACGACGCCGTGGGGTTGGTGGCATCAATATCCCGATCAGGACAGATGCCAAGGGACGCCAGTGCTGTGCACTGTGTATCCGTCCTTTCTCAACGTTCCGCTCGCGCGTCGGATGTGAGTTGTGCCACTCGATTGTGTGCTCGCGCTGCGAGACGACTCGGAAAATCGTGACCGTCGAGGACGGAGTTGTCACCAAGGTGACGCGACCGCTGTGCAAGACCTGCATTACGACAGCGAGCGCTATGGACGCTGCTGACTTTGCGAAGTGTGAATACGTTCCCGGTGGGATGGAGAATAGTCATCATGCGGTCTCGACGCGATCCGTCGGAAGCAGCAGATACGGCAAACGTTTGAGCGCGGCCGAGAGCGATCGCCTGAACTCGCTCGTGTTTACGGATCGATCCAGCGGGCCCCTGACCGCGAGCTTTAGCAGCAGCATTGACGAGACATCCGTGCGATCGGCTGTACATGAATGCAACGAACAGTACACGTGGGGTCTGCGACCGACGGCATCGCCGATCCCACCACCGACGAATCGGTCGATCCCAACGCAGCACGAACAACTGTGGATGCGAATGTACCAGCTCCGTGTCCAGGCCGAGCAGACGTACCAGCTCACGAGACACAACAATTTCGCCATGACCGAGGCTACGGATCCGTGACCGTGGACGTCCATCGACACATGCGCCGATAGGAAGGAGAAGGCTCGAGTGGCAGCATCGCAGCTGTGAACGGGACGGAGGTGCATTCAGAACTGATATATATCAAAAACCGAAAGGATCATGCAAACAGCCAAAGTGCCAAAAATGCCTATGACTGATATACCTCAATACAGTATATTTGGCGAGTCACACGCTGTCGCGTCCCCGAACATTCACGGAGGCTCAATATTGCCATGCTTGCGGCAGTCTTTACGAACCGTCAAAATCGACCGTCAAAAGAGAGCAAACTGTGTTCAAGACCGCCAAATTGGACTCATTGTCGACAACCAGCTCGCCGACGCCCTCGCCCCGACGGCGGCTCATGATCGAAGATGTCATCCACACGATCCAGGGTCATGCCTAGCGAATTTGTGTCGACACGAAAGGCCACTAGTACGGAAGGTACGGGAGCTGACGGAGTGTCCGCGCGTCAAGCTATTGGGGATTGTGCTGTACAGGGTCTCGACTTGCTTTCCCCCGATCCGGATAGGTTCTACCCAACCGATGGGCTCAATCGTTTTCAAACGATGGAGACTTGGTTGGGTTTGGCTCGTGTTTCTCAATGCACAGTATCTTCCGCATACGGTAGGACTCGAGCTTTTCGATATGTTCAGCCGTGAAGCTCTGACTCGGCGTGGATGAACGGCTGGCTGCCAGCCGTTCAGTGGCATCTGCCGCAGAAGCTTACGAAGTCGCCTATAGTAGACAGAGGAGTAAGCGGCACGCAACGAATGATGCCGCCAACGCATCGTCCGACATCGTAGAAAATCCGATTACCGCAGCAGTATCTTTCTGAACTGTACTGTACGCTCTCGCGCACCGAGTTAGCTTGGTACTTGGGGCCGTACCTATCGATGGTCGACAGGCCGGTCCGATGGCTCCTGCGAGTCGACTGAATTGGGGCGCGAAAAGAATGGGGTCAGATCTCTGCTGCATGTATACGGCACAGATGATTATCACCTCATCGCACAGCGAGAGGGCGAGATACAATACATGTACTTGTTGCAATGGCCAAATTGTGTACAGTACTGTTCTGCGCAGCAACCGTAAAATGAACGAGACGACAGCTGCCCAGGATCGATGCGACTGACTCGGTCCGATGTTGATGATAATCATCATGATTTGTCCGTCCAAAATGCAATGGCACAGAAGTGACCCCGACCGCTCACACGCCCAGTACTGCGTTCTCGACAAATGGTCGCCGAGTACTGTTACCCTGCTTTATAGAGCAGGGTAACAGTACTGTATAACCACGCTGATCCTCACCCCAGATCCACGAGACTCTGTGTTCTTCGTGGCAAATGGCCCCGCTTCGCCACCGAGGGAACTGCTCCGGCTGCTTTGAGTCCAGGTCGAGCAGCCTGACACCTCGCGACGCAAAAGTGTAATACTGTAGTTTCAACGTGGAATGTTTTTGCACCGCAACGACTGTCCATCAAATTGTCAATCGTTGCGTCTACATCAGAGAGTGCCAATGGATATATCGCTAGTTATACGGGAAGGTGGTCAGCAACAAGCTTGGGCTTCAGGACAGAGGCAACCGCTCTCCTTTCCCGTAAATAGTTCAAAGTGTCGTCGACACCCTGTTGCCTCTTTTCGTTTTTGTCTCTCGATCTCGACTGGAAGTTAAATTATCCACTGAATTATGGTAGGTAAATCCTGAAAGTTGCATCTATTTGCTCTCAAGTTGTTTGGCTTGGAGGTTCGTTCTAACCAAACATAGTGGGTTAGTGGATAAACGTGTCGTGATCATCACACAGCGTGGATGCGTAAACGTTATCGAGGCACCCGTTACGGAATGACGCAGAATGGGACATGCACATTCGCGACGTAAAACTGACGCTTTGTACTGTACTGCAGGACCGGCGTCCACAATAGTTGTCTGCCGGTCCCCTGTTATCCACCTCGACGACGGCGGTCTCTGTGCAGATGATGACCTCAGCGTACCAATGGTGGATCCTGTGTGTTTGCACTGGACCTCTGTCACTCTTGACCACCATCGCAACGATCGTGTTCGCGTCACCTCCACTCGCATATTCGAATCGGCCTTGCTGGGTCAAACGCGAATTCCCCATGAAGTTCCCACTCGCCGAGCGGCCCTTCGCGCCGCTGCAGCTCACGCCCGAGCAGCGCGACGCCTATGAACGCCTCGCGATGCTCGTCGTACGCGAGTGCATTGACGAGTTTGACGAGTTTGTCGACCGCCAGCATCGCAAGCTAGACCCGAGACGCTGGAAAGCCGTCAAGTCCAAGGAGAATGTGACAGTGTTCAAGCAACTCGACAAGACGACGGTCACCTCGAAGACGCGAGGAAAGTGGTCGTTGCCCAAGCTGCTTGGCGTCGGCTCGGTCGTGGGCGACTTTGACGACGTTCTGTACGGCGTGCTCACCCCTGATGTTGCAAGCACTCGAGTCAACACCACGTACGTCCAAGACGAGATCGTCGACTGTGACGTATTGGAGACGATCCAGCGCGGATCTCCAGACGATCCGTTTCGGTTCGTCGGGATCAAGTGGCTCGCCAAGGTCACGCCCAGCGGAACACTTGTGAGTCCTCGGGACTTGACGGTTGTCGAAGCGACCGGTGTCTATGTCGACGCCAAGGGCGATCGGTATGGATATAAGGTGATGCACTCGGTTGAGCTGCCGCAGTGTCCGGACCTTCAGTACCTGGGTATTGTGCGTAGCAAGGTCTCGTCCTGCTTCCTGTTCAAGTCGAAACCCGACGACCGGTCGGTCGAGGTCTTCATGACGGTCCGTGTGGAACCTGGGGGCAAGTTACCTGCTGCCGTGGCGATGCCATCGGCAATCAACAGTCTCCGGGGCTTTGCCAAGGCGACATACACGGCCGAGAAGAAGAAGCTCGCGTGGCTGCTGGCACAATCGCTCCTCACGGCACGGGCCCACGCACGGTGCCGCGGCATTGGCAGCTTCAGTATCCCGATCAAAGCTGACGACAAGGGACGATCGTGTTGCGCGCTATGTGTCCGTCCCTTCTCAACGTTTCGCTCGCGCGTCGGCTGTGAACTGTGCCACACGATTGTGTGCTCGCGCTGCACGACGACTCGGAAAATTTCAACCGTCGAGGACGGAGACGTGAAGAAAGTGGCCATGCCTATTTGCAAGACGTGTATTACGGCTGTGAGTACGATGGACGCTGCCGACTTTGCTCTGTGTGAATACGTCCCCGGCGGGATGAAGAGTCGTCTTCGTGACCTGCCGACGCCGTCTGTGCAGAGCACTGGCCACGGTAAACGTTTGAGCGCCGCCGATCGCGATCGCTTGAACTCGCTCATATATACGGATCGATCCAGTGGGCCTCTGACCGCGAGCTTTGTCAGCAGCAGTGATGACGGACCGTCGGCTGTTAAAGAATGCAGCGCGGAGCCCACAAGAAATCTGCGACCAACGGCATCGACACCATCGATGGCACCACCAATGAAACGGTCCATCCCAACGCAGCACGAGCGAATGTGGATGCAAATGCACCAGCTCCGTGTCCAGGCCGAGTATACCTACCAGCTCACGAGACACAACAGCGTCGTTATGGTCGAGGGAGGGGATCCGCCACAAGTATCGTGAGATAACCTCAAGGGCGGTGATAGGTGATAGGATATGGATAACACGGTGACCAGAAATATACCGGTACTACGAGTACGCACTGTCTCTTGGTTACGGTTTACAGGTTTACTGTTAGCACAGATCGAGTCCCAGTTTGCAACCTATACACTGGTCGACTCAGAGCTGATATATTGAAACCGAGAGGAATCGATCCTGGTGTCCAGAGAGCGGCCATGAACTTTAATAGGATAACAAAACCCCTGATGTGAACAAGTTCTACACACTGGAAATCCACACATCTCTGCCACGATATGTCAAAATATAGTGGATGAAGCAAGCCAGAGCAGTGAATGATTGAACCTCAAGTATCGAATATCCGAGGTGGCGAGGGCTTCTTGACAGTCTCTGCAACGTCAACAGTGCGAGGTGTTTGTGATGACCAGTCAGTCGGAACTCCTCCCACGCCGTCACAAAGAGAACGTGACTTTGTACAAGCACCTTGTAGACGCGATCGGCCCAGAGGTTGTTCGCTCACAACACGGTGCGTTGGCATCGTCGGCGTCGCCATGCCCGACGTTGTGACTCAGGTCTTGTGAGCACCGCGCGTCACCCCTCCTTCGTTGACGACGCGCTTGCCGACTGCGACATGCTCCGCAAGATCCAATCGGACGTTGGAGGAGTCGTACCGTTCTGTTGGTATCAAGTGGCTCGTCAAGGCCACGCCCCGCGACGTCAGCGATTTGTCAGTCGATTGCACAGGCCGTGATTGTGCGTCCACCCAAGCTGCGACCATAGATGATGCCACCGCAGCAAGGACAACTCTGGATGCATGCCAAGACCGGGGTGGGCGTATGAGTCCATGACGCAGAACCATCAACACCGTGTGGTCCATGAGCGACCACGGTGTACTTCTGCTGTAGAAGAAGGCGGACGGCGGACTGATACATCGTTGGATACTGTTCACGACGGGGAGCATGATTAGCCGGCCCGACGGCTGACAGGCATGCTACAAATTTTTTCCTCCCTGGCAGAGAGTCGCAGCGAGAGTCTCACTTGTACTGCAAGTTGCAGGTGGGCTTGAGTTGCGGCAGGACGGGAGAGGAACCCCCCCAAAGTCAACAATTGGGGCATTGCGCTCGGACCAGCTGGACATTTTGGTAATCCTCTGTGTTTGCTGCTCTCACTCGCTCTCCCACAAGAAATCCATAGGATCTCCCGATATGACCCACTCTCTGAAATTGTTGAGAAGTATGGACGTTATCTAGGCGCCAATGTTGAGTCTCTCTGTCCTGGTTTAGACTCGAAACATCATGCCATGCCAGTGGCAGGGCGTGGCATGATTTGTGGCGGCCAGGCTGGCCCATGATGGAAGGAAGTCCCTCCCTACGTGCGGTACTGGACATCTCATCGGAGGAGACCAGTATCAGTCAGCACTGGGATGGAGGGCGTACGTACAGAAGACGTGGGATGGAGGGGGTACGTACAGAAGACGTTCCCGTGGAATTTTGGATCGCGTGCTGCTTCCATCGCGTAAGCAAGTTCGACTCGCTCACGTCCATTTTCAAGCACTGGAAGTCCACAACGGAACCTGCGTCAAGGCATTGATGGGGAGATGCTCATGTGTCGACAGTCTACAGTTGCCACCAGTGTTCAAAGACAAGAACACAATCAAATCCTCGAAGAGAAACAACGTCTCAGCAAGATGGGAAAGTACAGGTTGGCGCCCATTAAAAATATTGTGGAGTCCACACGTACATTGGACCGAGATGTGTAAGACAGTTCCTAAAGTACTGTACACTCGAGTGTACACGGAACAGTGCGTTGCCCGTGGTGGCCGTCAGAGGCAGTGTCGCGGCCGCGGTGCCGCATCGAGGATCCTGGTACAGTATCATAGAACAAAAGCACGAAAATCGCGACACATCGTACGCGTGTTTTCCCGCACGACTCGTGAGTCACGAGTCGTGCGGGTCGTGACTCGCATGTTTGACACGGGCATCCCACCTCGTCACCCGGATCACGATTCCCAATCCAGCATCATCCGCGTGCCGGAGATGACAAAACACGGTAGACTAGCCATCTCCTCTCTTGGTCTGTTCAAGTTAGATATGTACCTTCTTTTGGGATTCAGGACGGTCTCCGCTATTTTCTGGGATGCAATTCCCCCATCAGGTTGGGACACACAGCGCGTGGTCATCTGGGCCTTTTGCCCCCCAAATGGTGAATGGCCCGTCCATTTCCACATCAAATGCTTCTCGCGACTGTAAGTGAAGAGACGGGACAAGCCGACGGTACGGTGTTCCGAGGGGAGACCGATCGATCCAGTCAGTTCGCCTTGCTATGCGCCGTCACTTGGCAAAACGCTGTGCGCTGACCCAAGTGTCTGGCTCGTCCCTCCCTATTCGGCGTCTTCCAGCCTAGGGTCTCGCTCTCGGTCTCGCTCTCTCTTTGGCTTGGCCGTCGACTTCGGTGTGCTCTCGAACGGCTCACTTTGTAGATCCCACGGACCCACCACTGCCCCCTCATAACAGTGGACAGCGTCGGGTGGAATTCTGCTGAGACCACCATGAAGTTTCCGCTGTCAGAATGTCCGTTCCCGCAGCTCGCGCTCTCGCACGAGCAGTGCCAAGACGTCGAGCAGCTCGCGATGGCCATGCTCGATGAGACGCTCGCCGAGTTTGAGACCTTTATCCACACGCACAAGCGCGTCCTGCCCAAGAAGCAGTGGAAAATGGTCAAGTCGCGCGAGTGCGTCGCCGTGTACAAGCAGCTCCACGTCGACACGGTGGTCGCGCGGCGGCAGCTCGGCAAGGCGGGTCAGCACAACACCAACAACCATAACCCCATGGCATCCTCCCATGCGAGCATCTCGTCGTCGTCGGGCCGCGGCACGGCCAAGCCGAATGCGTTCTGGACGCTGCCCAAGCTCGTCGCGGCCGGCTCGATCGTGGGCAACCTCGACGACGTCATGTATGGCGTGATCGCACCGGCGTCCGAGTGCATCAAGATCAAGTCGAGCTACGTCGACGACGAGTTGCTCGACGACATGCTGCTCCAGCAGATCAAGTACGCGACGTTTGACGACCCGTACAAGTTTCTCGGCGTCAAGTGGCTCGTCAAGAGCGGTGTCGGCGTCGGCGCGTCGCCGCGCGACAGCGTGCTGATCGAAGCCACGGGTACGCTCACGCTCGAGAACGGCGACCGCATCGGGTACCAGGTCACGCACTCGGTCGAGCTTGCTCCGTGCCGCGACCTCAGAGATCTCGGGCTGCTGCGCACATCCTCGGCATCGTGCGCGCTCTTTCGTCAGCTCGCGGAGAACAAGGTCGAGCTCTACATGCAGTCGTTTGTCGAACCGACGGGCAGTTTCCGCGAGCGCGCGGCGCTAAGCGTCGCCGCGGCCGAGATGATTGACTGCTGGAAGACGACGTGGTGTGCACAAAACAAAAAGCTCGCGTGGCTCGTGCGCGACGCGGCCGTGCAGGCACGGCTCATCAACCGCCAGCGTGGGCGCGACGGATTTGGCGACTATGTCGGTACCATGCAGACGGACGCCAAGGGCAAGCACTGCTGTGCACTGTGTACGCAGAAATTCTCGGCGTTTCGCACGGCCGTGACCTGCGCGCTGTGCAAATCGATCGTGTGCTCGCGCTGCAAGACGGCGCGCAAGCTCACGTACGTGAACGGCGGCACCAAGGTGACGAAGATCCCAACGGCGTTTTGCAAAAACTGTATCACGAATTCGTCGCAAATGGACGCGATCGACTTTGCGCGCAGCGAGTACATTGCGCCCGAGGTCGTGGCGTCCCACTACCAGTCGTCGGCGCCGTCGGTAACGTCGGGAAGTTCGTCGCAGCGGCGCCGGCGCCGCACAGCGCGGACCCACAGCGAGGCGTCGTCGACGCAAAGTGCGAGCACGGCGGCGGGCACGCGCAAGAAGCTCGCGTCCGAAGACTGGGCGAATCGGCAGCTCTCGCTGGCCGAGACCGAAGGCTCGAGTATCGCACTCACGTCGTGGAGCATGGACGGCAGCGAAGAGAATTCGAGCGAGCAGTCGTTCTCGCAGCGCGACAGCGTCGAGATTGACGCACTCCACCAGCAGCACCGTCCGCGGCGTGTGTCGCATCAGTCGGCGGCGTCGACGCCCACGCACGAGCAGCAGTGGGAGGCCCAGGGTCAGATGATCGTGCTCAAGCAGCAGTCGCGCATGGTGCCGCAGTCGATCCAGGAACTGCCGCATCAGTCGACGTCGTATGCTGCACAGCAACAACAGCAAAAGCGGCCGACGACGCAGCACGACATGATGATACAGATGAACCAATTGCGGCTCCAGGCCGAGCAAGTGTACCGCATCACGCGGCAAAACAACCAGGCCATGGCCGAGCACCAGCATCAGCAGACCAGGCAGTGGTGATATGTACAAGGGGGCGTCTAAGTTAGTAGTTTAGAGTGGGGGCGTGTGGAACCCTCTCGCACATGATTGATAGATATGTGGTATATTGGTCAAGGAGCCGTGTTTTGCAGCACCATTCTCTACGCCTTTTGGTCGTTCCTCAACTTGAGCTTGGAGTGTTCAATAATAAGACTCGCATGGACATGCCCGTCTTGGACATCAGCGTATCTATTTACAGTGTTAACGTTAGTGAGGATCCATCCGCCTCTGCGGACACTGTCATTGCTGCGGGCGGTCCCGCCCAAATGGATAGACGCCCAGGTCCCTCTGTCGTGATGCACGTTGGACATCAGACTGCACGGCGCGTCACGCCGCGTGACACGCCGTCAGCCACTGATGCGAGACTCACGCGTCGATGCATTACGCGAAGTAGGACGTCCCGCATATCCGATAGAGAGAGACTTCCTCCAGAGTGGTGTCCAGCATCGCAGTGAATCGTGGATCCCGATGAGGAGAGAAGAGCTCCACGGTATCTACTGTACCTCCACGAAGCGTAGAGCTATTGCCACGAATCACTGCCATGCATGAAGGCTTTCGCTGCTTTGGTGGATTCCAGTGGTGGAATTTCCTCCACGGCGTGGGTGTCCACTGGACACTACTCTGATCACCATGGCGATCAGAGGTGATGGACTTGGAGCGCATTCGCCACCCAGTTTTTTTCATACTGTACCGGTACTACGAACAGTAGTATCTGTAACAAACCCGTGGAGGCAATGATAGAAAAACTTTGTATCCCAACTCCGTTTGCGCCGTCGAGGGGCGCTGCTTCAGGTCCAGTCATATCTGGACGCGAAAGGATCGGACGGCACGCCAACCGAATACTGTAAATCTGACCCGCGCGTATGTATACTCGACACTCGTGCCGGTGCCGCAAGTGTCTACCGACACCCTGTCTGGGATTCCTTGGATGGAGATGACATTAGCAAGCACGCGTCTGGTGCTGGACGGCTTTGGTTTTGCTGGATTCCTGGACGTGCCACATTCGCTTCAAGAGCAGGCGAGGTTCCAGGTCCCGGGTACCGGCACCGAGCCACTCTTGGGCCCATACTGCTGACCACACGGCCGCCGCTGATCGAGAAACAAACGCCAGTGCGTCACCGCCCAAGACAATCTCATAGAATGGAAGGGAAAATGGAACACGGGAAGGCAGAGCCGAGTTGTTCCCGCCAGTATTCCAGGCCGCGTCACTGCCACGTCGTTCGTGGGACCTCCACCCTGTCTCGTCAACTGTTTGCCAAGCTGGCATTTGGTGCGAGTGACTAGAGTCCCAGACGGCAGTCGCAAGCATTTAGAATACCGGTATCTAGGTTGCCAAAGCGTGGGACGTCCCACGTTTCGTGTTTCTTTTTTTTCAGTCTTCATCAGTTTCAGTCTTTCAGTCGAAGCTGGATGCGAATTATTGAGAGTTTGGGAACCTCAGTAACGCTATGCATGCTGACCTGACCTGGTCCCCCATGGTCGTCTGGCGATCGACAGTCCGTGTACAGTTCAGCACACTAACTCCTATAGTCTTCCCTATCCACATGAGCAAGCACTTGTCAATCTAGTTGTCGCACACAAACACCCAGACACACTGGCGTCGTCGGCTAGGTGAGGCTGCTTCGTGAATCCGTACGTCTGTCGACGCGACCGGATTTCCACGATTTCTTACTGTTAGGAATGTTTGACTGGGTGGAGAAACACACGCCGCTGCACATCAGACAGAGGAGACTTTCTTCGAGGGGGATCCACTCCTAAAAACGAACAAACGCATCCCACCATCCCATCCGAGCGATGCCGCGACAGCCTCGTGCACGTGATTTTCTGTGAGATCCAGTGTAGCCATGTGAAAACGGTACACTCCCTACATCACCGAATATACATTGCCACAGTGTTTCAGATAGTATAAAGCTGAACCCAGAGATGGAATTGAAATCCAAATATAAGAGATTGCAGGTGATTGCTCAGCGACGTGTTTTATGCCACGCACCTCCAGCCGGTGAGCCCGTCGGGTCTCTGCAAACCAGACTGCTGGTGCGCATCAGCAGATTGCCCGTTGGATTGACAGGCAGGCAACGCCGTGTCACACACAACGCCACAGTCTACCTGTACAGTCTAGAAGCACGTGGGGTCTTTCCCAGTCGGGGCCAGCCGGCCGCCGCCACACCAATTCTTCCAGATCGCCCACTTTTATAATCGCTCTCTCCTCGCAGGAACTAAGGTCTGCTCGATCGATCATGAAGTTCCCGCTGCCCAACCACCCGTTCCAAAAAGTCGCACTCACGGCGGCGCAGTGCGACGACTTCGAGACTGTCACGTCGGCGCTGCTCGACGAGACGCTCGCCGAGTACGACCGGTTCGTGCGGCTCGAGAACCGCACGCTGCCGAAAAAGCTTTGGAAACCCGTCAAGACCCGTGAGAACCTGACCGTCTTTAAAGAGACCACGCGCGGCCAGCCGCGCACGCTGCCCGACGAGATCTCGGCAAACGCGGCCGTGTCGATCGCGACCAACATGGACGACTGGCGTCTGCCCAAGCTGCTCGCCGTGGGCTCGATTGTCGGGACACTGGACGACGTCATGTACGGCGTCGTCGCGCCCGACGTCAAGTCGATGCTGCTGCGCTCGTCGTACGTGAACGACGAGCTCGTGGACGGCGGCGTGCTGTTCCACATCAAGGGCGCGACGTCGGAAGATCCGTTCCGGTTTCTCGGCGTCAAGTGGCTGGTCAAGGCCCACCCGACGGGTATCAACGCCGTCGTCGCACCGCGCGACTCGGTCGTGATCGACGCCACGGGGCTCCACACGCTCCCGTCGGGCGAGCGTATCGGATACCACACGTTCCACTCGGTGCTGCTGCCCGAGTGTCCCGAGCTCACGCACCACGCGATCCTTCGCGGGTCCTTGTCGTCGTGCTACCTGTTCAAGCAGACGCTCAATGGCACGGTCGAAGTGTACATGAAGACGTTTGTCGAGGCCGCCGGGAAGCTCATCGAGTCGCTCGCAGTCACGTCGGTCGCGAACGCCCTCGTGGGCTGTTACAAGTCGGTGCTGTGTGCACAGGGCAAGAAACTCACGTGGCTCATCAAGCGCAACGCTGCGCAGCGGCAAAAGGAACGCCGCGGTACGCTGCGCACGTCCAACGACGCAAACAAGGACCACTGCTGCGAGCTGTGCCAGGCACAATTCCGCTCGTACAAGGTCGCAAGGGGCTGTGTCGCGTGTCTGCGGTCCGTGTGCTCGCGGTGCCACACGTCGCGCAAGATTAGCCACATGCAGCGCGGGCTCCAGGTCAAGCAGACGAGCGTCGTCGTGTGCACCGAGTGCACGAACGAGGCCGGCCAGTTGAGTACGTTGGACGTTGCATGTGACGAGTTTGTGGGCCGCGCGGTCCACCAGCAGTCGCTCATGACCGACCAATGCGACCTTTATTCGTCCAGTGACAGCGAGAGCGAGTCGTGCTGGGCCATGTCGAGCACGAGGCTGCTGTCGGACGAGATGATAATGGGATTGCGCAGCGTCTCGCCCACCTCGCCGTCCGAGTTTTACAAGAAGGGGTCGATGGATTCGCCCGACCACAAGCGGTTCCCGCGGACCAGCAGCTATCCATCGTCGACGTCGTCGTACTCGAGTTCGACCACAAGCAACGGCTCGCTGGGCGACGTGAACCACCGCGAACAGTTGCTGCTGCAAATGAGCCAACTCCGGCTCGCGGCCGAAAAGACGTATATTATCACCAAGCAAAACGAATCGGCCATGCGGTTCGAACATGTCCGCGACTAGACAGATCCACGAACGCAAGTGGATCACTTCGTCGTCGTGCGCAAGCTCTTTCGTGTCGTAGTGTCACGGTATATACTGAGCGTAATTTATGAATGGTGTCACCCACAATGCAAACACAAAGAAGGATTGCAGGTCTGTCTCTCTGTGTGCGGTGCAGAACTGCCATGCTATGATGAACGTCCTCTCCCACCGAGTCTTTTCTGGTTGAAAACAAAGTACAGTAGTGACCCAGAGCACATACGATAGGGAAGAAGTAATCAACATGTGCCCTGGTTTAATGCCTCAGACCACCCAACGATGGCTTTACGAACTTTCTTGCCTTCCAACTCCACTACTGTAAAACTGTGTACTGATCTCCACACCGGATCATGACCGTTTGCGACCGGTATGCAGCCCGTCCGGCGTCACGCACGTTGCAGCAGCGAGCCTCAAGCCTTAAGTAATAGCTTGGGTAGACTTGCCAGCGTCTGGCCGCAAGACCACTTTCTAGCCTTGTTCACCTGATTCGAGAACAACGATCACTACAGTAGCGTATGCCATTGGTGTTCAAGGTTGTCTTGCTGTGAACGGAGCAATCCTGGAAGATCTGACGGGGTGCTGAGTGCATGACATTTTAACTTAGTAAGTTAGTAGCGGCCAACGTAAAGTTGGTTCGTGTGCTTGGTGAGCCGGTACGTGTGCTCGGCCGTGACACGCAGCTCGTTCATTTGCTGCCAGAGCCCATTGCTGCTGTGGCTTGCCGGTGGCGACATGGACGGCGATGATGATACCACTGACGGTTGGTACCCAACGACGGCCATAGGATCCACGACTGGCTTCGTCGCGGGCTGCTTCGTGTTGGGTTTCGATGTACAATCGCCGACGCTGTCGAGATACGACAAGTCGAGCGAGCCGTGGTTGGATCGGACGCTTGCAACATAGGTATCCGACGCGGGCCGAGACCTCGCTCGGTCTGTAACCGAGCGAGGTCGGTCCAGGGTCGTGCGGCACGCTACGTGGCTCGCCCCCATCTTCATGGGCAGCACGCCGTCGGCAATATTGCCGCGACGCGAGAGGCTCGAGAGTGACTGCTGCTGGACGATCTGGCACTCGCGCTCCCACGCGTGGTCGTCACCTTCGATCGCGTGCAGGTTACGCCACCGCGCGGCCGAGACGAGCCGCAGCGGCACGCGTGGATCTAGCGGCAAGGACTTGGCGACAATGACGCACTTTTTGCAGCACGTGATGGGGATCTTTTGCTCGTCCGAGAGCAAGTGCTTGCGCGAGCGGCACTTGGAGCACACGGTCGTGCCGCACAAGTGGCACAGCGTGATGGTCCGCGTCGTGAGCAGGCCCGGCGACTGGTAGCAGACGGTGCACACGAGCGGCTTGCCCGGATGCGGCGTGTGCGGGAGCACAGCGCTGCTCGAGAGCGCGAGCGACGTGAGCTTCTTGGCCTCGGTGCACTCGACGCTCTTGCCCACCGAGACGGCGAGCTCGGCGGTCGATCGTCGTGCAAGGACGCTGGGTAATGACCCGCTCAGCGCGTAGTCGCCGAGAAAGTACACACTGACGCGGTTCGCACTGAGCTGGCGGTAGATGATGCGCGTGTGGCCCCTGGCGCGGATCACGCACTGTGGGGCAAACGCGGGACACACCTCGTGGTCGAAATCCGTCGTCACGTGGAACGCAAACCGCTCGCCGCGCGCGTCCACGTCCATGCCCATGTACTCGAGCGCGACATAGTCGCGGTGCTTAACAAGCCCGCCGGCGCGCGACGACGCGAGCACGCGCCACTTGACGGCAAAGCTGCGGAACGGATCGTCGTGCGTGCCGTTCTCAAACACGTGGAGCACGGCCGCGTCGAGTGCGTCGCTGCTGAGAAACGACGTGGTCGTGCGCATGTCCTGGGTCGTCACGTGGTGCGCGCCCTGAATAACGTCCTCGAGTGTGCCGTCGATCGTGCCGATCGCGAGCACGCACTGCGGGCTACGGCTCGCCGACGTGGCCGACGCGGACCGCGGGCGGTACACGCGGAGCTGGTCCTTTCCGCGAAACTGCTTCCACTGCGTGTCATCCACCGTGGCGTACCGCGCAGCCGCATAGCTCCGCTCTTCGTGGAGCCCGAGCTGGACGAGCTCGACGACCGATCGCTTCCACTTGGCCTCGTCCTTGGGCGAGTACTCCAACGGCGGGAAGTAGCCGTCGCGCAATGGGAAGGAGACGTTCATGCCGCGACGGTCTCCGATACGATAGATGGGACAGTGAGAGTACCGGTAGCGTGGTGCCTGAGGGGGGAAGCCGTCCAAACAGGAAATGCTGGGTATGTCCCGCGTGAGAAGCGAATGCAAAGCCGACCTACCGTAGCGTAGCAGTGGAGGAGAGGCCCTCTCCCTCCTCTACTGATGTATCCCAGTGGCTTGAGGCGGCTGGTCCGACTGTCAGCGGTCCCACAGAATCCTACGTACACTGCACAATCTCTCGTGGACCCTTTCGCTCGTGGAAGGGACCACGCCGCTTCAAGGAAGAGCTGATGCATAGGGATGATGCAATGGGTCCTTCGGATGCAGTCCATGAATGTAATATCCGCGCGCCTTAGCACAGCGGAGCCTTACTTGTAGGAGACGCAACCTCTGCATGCCTCCAACCCTTCGGGTGTATGGCCGCAGCGAGATAACAGCGGACATAATACTGTTTGTAGAGTACTGTAGAGTACGGCACTGTTGTGTGTAGACGGACGGACAGTCAGCTCGAATACCCGAAAAGTCTTGATGCGTGCGCCTTTCGGTTCTTTGGATTGCAAAAGAGTGATGACTGAAGGCTTCAGTCATCACACTTTTTCAGTCTGAAGCACCTTATGGATGGTATGGCATCAACTCATCGCTCCCTGCGATGGTAACGAGTGGTAAGGCGGGGCGAGAATGATCAAATTCCCTGTCCTTAGTACACCCCAATTAAAGCTATACCCTCTCGAATAGGATACTAACAATTTACTGATTCATATTTTTCTGTTGAAAACGATACTCGTTTTTTTTATTCCCGTTTTAACATGATCACAATGAGGCTCAGAGTACTGGACAGTAATTCAGTTCGTTCGTACTGGACTGACGGAGTGTACACAACGCCGAGGACACACACCACGCCTGCCCGCTGAGTGACTGCGTGTGGCATGTGGCAGACAGACTGGTCACTGCGTTGATTGAACCGTACAGTAGGTGGTGTGGGTTCTGCCGCTCAGCCGTTGCAGTCCTCTACGGGGTGGTCGCCCCCCAGATTTCCATTTTGTCTACTGGGTGTACGCACGCAAGCGAAGGCCTCACGTGGAGACCCAACACAGAGACGCGCAGGAACATCGTCGGACATCGTCGCGAAGTCTCATGGCCAGCTGAGACTCAGGGTTGGCGCGATGGATACTGTTGGGTGGACGCGAAACAGAACCGTCGCTTGCTTTTCTCAGCGACGGCTCGCGACGGCCCGAAAGACACCCATAGTGCTTGTCTATCACCGAGCGCACACGTACTATACATGAAGCGTAGCCGCGTTTGTTTGGACAGCAGGTTCAGACTAATAGTGAATCGGATTCCCTGTCAGACCAATTTCTAAGAATATCTACAGCGATCCCACGCACGGGGGTGTTGGTCGAGCCGTCCCGAGTTGACGCCTATGTTGGGCGCCTGTCATGTGGTCATTAGGGCTGCCTAACCTCTGGACACAGTCCTTTTTTTAGGTCAGTAGAGACACTGAATTTCGAGCCTGCTTCGTTCGGGTCTGCCTAACCGCCAGCTTACTATGGTATCATGATGTCCTTCAGAGATCCAGCCGAGGTGTGACCTCGGGCCATCTGAGATTTCGACGGAGTCCGTGTCTCTTCAATTGACGACGGGGGCAACACAGCAGTTGTACTGTATTTCGCCTTACCTAACGTGCTTCGAGAAAAGAGGATACCGTTCAACTCTCTGTCGTGTGTTCGACAGCAATACATCACGGGACCAGTGTCGCCTAGCACCCGCCATACTGAACTAGAAGCGCGCCCAAACACCCGATCGTGCGTGCGCGCCTCTCCACCGAGAAGGGTTCTTGCTATCATGTGCCAACCGCAAACCGTGCAATGCAGGTGAACTCGATTCGCAGTGTTTTGTGTACAGTACATGTGCACATGACAGATCTCAACGAGTCGCTGTCTGTCAATCGTGATCAGATTTGGCCAGTTCCCGAGTCAGCGTTGCGATCCGCGGTGTCAGGTCGCATATCGTGCGGAGCCGTCTTGGCGGCTTTTCGAGTGGACCTTGCAGTCGACGCCAGGCCTTGTGGGGTTTCTGTGTGCTTTGTTCGTAGTTTACGATCACCGTGTCATTAGTACACACTGGTAGACGCTGGAGCTTCGACAACTGTCTTCTCGTCGTTCATGCGGGCGACACGCGTGGCGTACAGTACTCTCGTATATGGGAGGTGCACGACAGAATCCATCCATGGCGTGCGAGGAAGAATATCCTGCTGTGGATACCGGTCCCGGTACTGAAGGCGCGCCTTACCTCCAGCATACATACCATATCGTCGTAGGACTCCTGTAATCGAGGGGATCCGAGACGCGGCGTCCTTGCACTTCACTTCTGCGGATCAGAGTTCAGCGAAAATACGAACTATATCCAGCGCACGCCGCCGATACGAATCAACGGGGGAAACTCCATCCACGGTGCCGTGCAATCTGAGTTCTGGGGCGGCAACTTACCCGTCCAGCAGGCGTTGGTACTGTACTGTATGCGCTTTGAATTGATGAGCGTCGAAAGTGTTGGACGGCTCCCAAGGTCTTTACTGTACCGTACAGGACAGTGGAGGCTCGAGCTCATTGTACAGTACAGTATTGTTGAATGGCTCCTGCTTGAGTCTGATAAGCACAACTCATATCCTCGTCTGTCGGTTCGGCATCGTCTCTGCATGCCCAGTTCGAATGCCCGTGGGCGTGTTGATTCCGACAGGCGAACAATCCGCTTCCTTAGAAGTTCCTGAGCTTGTTGTTATCATGCCTTCGGTTCGAAAATCGCGAAAGTTCCCAATTCATCCACACGCAAACTTTAATGGATTGGATACTCAATCTAAATGTATATAACTTATTATTAGTGTCTAATAGTGTTTTCACCTCTACGTATGGTGTCTCTAACTCGAGCACCCGAGTGTCGTTGGGGAACGCGACCTAGTACTGACGTTCAGCTCGCGCACGCGACTGGCGTTCGAGGACGTGATGAGGTACGTTTGCTCGGCCGTGACGCAGAGCGACTGCATGGCTTGCATGAGCCGCTGCTGGTGGTCCAGCAACGGCTCGCCATCGTATAGAGCGGCCGACCGGTAACTACGCGTGCTCGAAGGCATCGCATTGTCGTCGTCGTAGAGCGTAGCCGCAATGTAACTGCGCGTACTCGACGGCATGGAATTGTCGTCGTCGTAGAGAACGGCTGACCGGTAACTGCGCGTGCTGGACGGCATCGCATTGTCGTCATCGTAGAGAGTCGCCGCAATGTAACTGCGCGCGCTCGACGGCATCGAATAGACGGGGCTCGACAGTGGGCTAGGTAGCATGGTGAAGCTCTCGCGCTCTTGCTCCCAGTCGTCAATGGTCTCCATGAAGACGCTCTCGCCGCCCGAGGTATCTCGCGGCCGCGTGTATTGCAGCTCGTCGACGTCGTCCTCATCACGCCAGCTATGGACGCGGCCAAAGTCGCCCAGCGACCGCAGCGACGTGGGCAGGGTCGCACTCGACTCGGTCGAGTAGTAACGCGGACGCTTGGGCTGCTCGTCGTCTAGTGTCTTCCACTTGGGCACGTGGACCAGGGGCTCCACCTCTTCGATCGAGGCGGCCACGTACTGGTCGGTCGCGGCACTGAACGTGTCGGCCACGGCGACGTGGGCGATGCAGCTCTTGCACACTTCGACCACGCGTTGTGTGAGCTGGAGTGACTCGTCGCAAAAACTAATCTTGCGTGAGACGCGGCACTTGGAGCAGACCAAGGCCGAGCAGAGCTGGCAGCCCTTCTCGGTGCGAAACGACCGAAAGGACTTGGTACACAGGTTACAATTGCGTGCGTTCCGGCACGTGCTGCTCGGCACCGAGTTGCCAAAGCTCGACGCAGCACGGAACTTGCGTCTTGCGGTCTTGTTGGTTAGGAGGTACGCGAGCATTTTGTTTTGCGCACACCAGACCGACTTCCAAATGCCAATCATAGTGTTGGCGGCCGACAGGACGGCAAACTTTTCAGGCGCGTTGCCTCCTGGCTCGACATACGACATCATGTACACTTCGACCGTGCCCGGGTTCTGCTGGAAGTAGAGGTAGCACGACGAGTGCTTGCCGCGCAAAATACCCTGGGATTCGAGGCTCGGGCATTGTTGTGGGAGGTCGACCGAGTGCATGGCGTGGTAGCCCATGCGCGAGCCGTCGCGGAAAGTGCGCACGCCAGTCGACTCGACAAACACAAAGTCGCGTGGCCATGCGACCGTGTTGAGCGACGGCGAGTGGGCCTTGACGATCCACTTGAGACCAGCGAACTGGAACGGATCTTCACTGGTCGCACCGCGCATCTTGTGGAGCACGGCACTGTCGACAAGTTGATTTTCCACGTACGATGTCTTGATCATGGCGCTGGCCGCGTCGGGCGACACGATGCCGTACATAATGTCGTCCAGTACGCCAGCGATCGTGCCGACGGCGACTAGCTTGGGCATGCGCCAGTGGTAGTTTTCAGCGGGCTGCCGCTGCGAGATGCGCCGTCGACCGCGCGTGACGGGCGGCTCGCCACCCACACGCTTAAAGACCGAAATGTCGTCACGCTGCTTGACGGCTTTCCACAGCTTCTTGTCGAGCACGCGCTTGTCTTGTCGTACGAACCGCTCGCGTTCTTCAAGCGTCGCATTCACGACCGTGTCGAGCAGTGACTCGTAGGCGTCGCACTGCCGTGGCGAGAGCGAGACGCGCGGGAACGGACGCGCGCGCAATGGGAATTTCATGGTTGTCTATAGAAGCCGCAATTTCGGGAATGCCAGCATGGTCCCACCAGCGTGAAGCCGCTGGTGACCGAACGTCGGGTCGCAGTGGAACCTTCTCGGGGCTCGGCGTTGACGCCTTCGGCAGCTGTGGCTTGTGTGGGGACAGGAAGGGTGGCATTGTTCTGGTTGGCAGGCGTCATCAACTCATCTATCCGTGACCGGAAAGTCGGCGGGGCGATCACGGGGCCATTCCCACGCGTGGGTGACCCACGCGGTGACCGGGTCACTCGCTCGTGGCGACCACAGGACGCAAGAACTGGGTTTTCCGAGTCAGTCAGATACGCCTCAATTGATTAGGCATGATACAGTATTGAGAGTCTCAGCTAACAGTAAAAGTACTGTACATAGGTACGCTCTGAGCAAACAGCTGAATAGGTGCGTCAAATGGGTTCGCGTCCACGAGTGTTTCTGGACTCTTGCAGGTCGAGCAAAGAGACTTTTGTCCGAATCTGTCGGGTTTATCCACGCGCGAGAGAACTCGCCCTTGCTCTTATTTTTGTTTTGACTGAGACTTGTGGCACAGAGTCAGCCGTCTCTCTCGAGTCTCAGCGCGACGTTCCCATTTGACTCAAATTGCGGTCCGTTCGCAATGACTTGGTGAGACTCTCGGTGGGGCCCTGAACACAACAAATCGTATCCGGACTGTTTCTGGCGGTGCTGTGGATCCAGATGGATCCTCGTCCTCGTTCTGATCCACACATGGCTTCTCAGACATTTATGGTCGCACCCGTTGGTGGTCTTTGTGAAACGGGATAACCGCGTTGGTTGTTTAGAGGACGGTCAGAGTATACGGCACGCCCACGAACGCTTCATCCATGGCCTCAGCGTCAAGACGACTCGCGCACGTTGAGCTGTCCGCTCGAACAACCACCACGGCGAAGGGTGACGATCGACGGTCGCGTACATGTCGCTAGATCTCGAATCTTGAGATCTCATGCCCCCCCTGCCAATGCTGCCTACTGAAGTATTAATACGTCCCCACCGACATGGGTCTCCTCGTGAATCAAGTGCATCATCTCGGCCACATTACAGCTCAGTACTACCTGGGATCCCCGGGCACTGCGGTACAGACTGTGAGCTGTAATGTGGTCCTCTGATGTCGAGGTCGAGCCACTGGATTCCTAGAGGGAATGTAGCACGACACTGCTGTGCCATCTCTGTCATGGGATCAGACGTCAAAGGGAAATGGTCGGTCTTTGACGATGACTATGATACTCCATTCGTGCTCTATTAAAAGTTACTTTACACCCACTCGTTTCTCGTACTCATGTTGGACTCCTGCACCAAGCTGCCCGTGAGCGACGTGATCTGGTACGTCTGCTCGGCCGTGTGGCAAAGCGACTGCATGGTTCGCATGAGCCGCTGCTGGTAGTCCATCACGTGCTCGTCGTCGTCCAAGTCTGACGCCGTCGGACTCTGGAAGCTCGCAGTCTTTGCACGCACCGGACTGCTAGTTCTGCACTCGGGCGTCGAGTACATGGTCAGGCTCTTTCGGTGGTGGTCCCAGTCGTCAATGGTCTCCATGGCGACACTCTCGGCATCCGACGTTTCACGAGACCGTGTCCGTGGCTCGTCGAGCTCGTCGTCGTCCCGCCAGCTATTGACGCCGCTAAAGTCGCCCAGTGATCGCAGCGAGCCGGGTTGCGTGCCGCTGGATTCGTTCGAGTAGTACCGTGGACGCCTGGGCTGCCGCTTGGCCTCCAGTGTCTTTGGCGTCGGCGTCTCGACCACGGGCTTGTCCTCTTCGATCGAGGCGGCCACGTACTGGACGGTCGCGGCACTAAACGTGTCGGCCACGGCGACGTGCGCGACACAGCTCTTGCAGACTTCGACCACACGCTGCGTGAGCTGGAGCGTCTCGTCCGAAAAGCTAATCGTGCGCGCAATGCGGCACTTGGAGCAGACCCAGGCCGTGCAGAGCTGGCAGCCCTTGACCGTGCGGAACGATCCAAAGCTCTTGGTGCACACGTTACAGCACCGCGCGTGCTTGCTGGTCGTGCGAGAGACCGTGGCCGTCTGGACAGTTGCGGCGCGGAACTTGCGGCGCGCCAGTGCGTTTGTCAAGAGGTACGCGAGCATCTTGTTTTGCGCACACCAGACCGACTTCCAAATGCCAATCATCGTGTTGGCGGCCGACAGCACAGCGACGGCCTCGGGCGCGTTCCCGCCCGGTTCGACATACGACATCATGTACACTTCGACAGTGCCCGGGCTCTTTTGGAAGTAGAGGTAGCACGACGAGAACTTGCCGCGCACAATGCCCTCGAGGCTTGGGCACTGCGCGTGGTCGACCGAGTGCAGCGCGTGGAAGCCCATGCGCACGCCATTGTGGAACGTGCGCACACCGGTCGACTCGACAAACACAAAGTCGCGGGGCTTGATCACATTCTGGACCGAGGGACAGTTGGCCTTGACGATCCACTTGAGACCAGTGTACTGGAACGGATCTTCCGTGGTCGCACCACGCATGGTGTGGAGCACGGCGCTGTCGACGAGCTCGTCGTGGACGTAGGACGTCTTGACGACGATGCTCGCGGCGTCGGGCGTGACAATGCCGTACATAATGTCGTCTAGCGCGCCAGCGATCGTGCCGACGGCAATCATCTTGGGCATACGCCAGTCGTTGTGCTCGGCGGGCTGCTGCAGCACGGTGCGTCGCCGACCACGCGCCGCGGGCGGTGCACGGTTCACGCGCTTAAACACCGAGACATCGTCGCGGTGCTTGACGGCTTTCCAGAGCTTCCTGTCGAGCACGCGGTTGTCGTACCGCACGAATCGCTGGTGCTCCTCGAGCGTCGCATCAACGACTGTGTGGAGCAGCGACTCGTAGGCGTCGCACTGCTGCGGCGTCAGCGAGACGCGCGGGAACGGACGCTCGCGCAATGGAAACTTCATGGTTTCGTTAGATGGATGTGTTGTGCGGACAAGGTCGCAAATTCGGAAATGGTCCCAGTGGTGCCACCGGACACGGCAGACGCTGGGTGACCCCACGTGCAGAACCCCACCCGTGCTCCGACCTTGCGTGGATCCAGCGGTAGCTGCCAGCTGCACCTGTCAGTCGAATTTGTTGAGGCATCCTCAGGTTTCGTGTCCCAACCTCCCCGTGGTGACGGGACGATCCACGGTGGTCACGACGGAGGGACCACGGAACAAGAGGATTTTTGGTTGGTTTCTGTCAGCCATGGCCCTGCTATGCAGCCGCGCAGAAAGTCCGTCGTGACGGTCTCATCTTACTGATACAGTCTCAGCTTCTGGACTCAGAGCGACCAGCTGCTCGGGTGCGCAAAACTGGGTTTCTGCGCCTCGGCTCTAATACCAGTACGATGGCGTTGTTTGTAGACCTTGGGGAGCTCGCTCAAAGACTAATCTGGAAGACTGGACAACGGTCCAGAGAGCGGGACGAGCCCAAGCTTGAAACCCAATGTATTTTCGTTGAAAGCGGCAGAATTGTCAGCTTTCTCGACTGTACCGCGACGTTCCATTCATTGTGTGATGGTGAAAGAACCCAGAGCTTGTGGGGGATCAGTCCAGCCCCCAAGTCTCCGACGTTTGATGCTCACCGACTTGGTGGACGCTGCAGGGAAAGCGGCCAAAATCGTTTCGAACCGTCTCTGGCACTCCTTAGGATCCACACGGATCTCATTGACTTTCTGATACCCCGTCGAGTCGACAAAAATGCGGATCAACTTTTCAAAATAAACGGATATGCGTACCAAAAAGATCAGTTTCAAAATAAACGGATATGCATCAAAACCATGCATAATGAGATTTTCCCTTTTTTTTATGAAGCTAGACGCCAAAATGCTGACCACATTATCGTATGTGACGTGTGAGAGATGGTTTCTTAGACACGGAAGTGTGCACCCTTCACAGATGTACAGCAGCAAAGAATTCACTGGTACATGTACAGCCAATATGTAGCCTCCTTGTCTTTTGCGGTATACAGTACTGCTGGTCGACCGGAATGCATCACAAGCTGTTCCAACATCAGTACAGTGGGAGTCGCTATCTTTTGATCTGATCAGGGGAAGCATGATCTCATTCTTTTTCGAACAAGTACTGTACTTATTTTTTTAATAGTGTGCGTGCAGCATCGAGACCCTGGGGGCAGTTGCGTCAACCACCCAGATCTCCAACTCCGAACCGTGTCATCTCTCGACGCCCTGGTGATGGCTGCCGTGTCTCCACCGGCCCTGTCACTTTGGTATC
>JAADVC010000286.1:0-25550 GCA_023334575.1 Pythium volutum
CGAGCTTGCGGTACGCCTTCTTAAGCTCGGCGTCGTCGGCGTTGCGGCTCACGTTCAGGATCGCGTAGTAGTCTTTGCCCATCTTGTTGCTGTGGGAGATTTGGAATTTTGTTGTGGGAGATCTTGGGCTTGTTGTGTTGTGGTGCGGATGGAACAAACCGTCGCACAAAAAAACACAGGATGCGCCAACGAAGTCTGGTAAACTACATTAGGATCCCGAAAAATCCAGACGCAAATCACGGCTTCTAGAATACTGATTCGACGAAAGTTGAAAACAGATCTGTTTTAGCCAATCGAACAATCTGGACAGATCCAGAACGGGAAAGTTACGTCTCGTAAAATACACACTTCGCTTGAAGTTGACTGTGAATGATGGTCCTCCGATTGTCTATCAATCCGTGGCTCCTGGCCGAATAAAGTCGGCCGCGATCCGGCGCCGCTCGTCTTCGTACTTGAGCAGCATATCGAGCAGTACGTTGCCTCGCTCTTTCTTCTTCTGGCGATACACTGAGGCCGGACGAGCTTCTTGGATGGGCAACAGCATTCGGTACGAAAGCACCTCAATGTCGATGCCATCCATGATCTGACCGTCTTTGCGAACAGATCCTCGTAGATTCGCTAGGTTCATCGCGGCGATATTTGGCGACGACGAAGGCGACGTCGATGTTCCGCCCGAGTGATCGGCTACAGGCCAAATCGTTTGTTAATGAAAGCGTCGAGCGAGCGAACCGAAGAGCGGTACTCACAGTTGGTCGTGTTATCAGAGGACGCCGAGAGCCGCGTCTTCTCGTGGTGCACTTGCTTGCGCTGTGGCGCCTCATGGATCGAGAGCAGCTTGCATTGCTGCATCACTTCCCTGCAGTCAGAGCAGAGATCCTGTTGATCGAAAGAAAGCTCCGTTAGAAACTGACTGGAGGATATACTGTGTGGTGGCAGCCTCTCCCTACCACGCGGGGAAGACCTTTAAGAACTTTAGAGCATCGACACGCCCTATATTCAAGTCAGAAAATTGTCAGCATCCACGCAACGGATCCAGTTATTCACTCGGACGTACAGCAACTGGGATCGATCGGTCTTGGACTTTTCAATCATCTCCAAGATTATCCGCATGCGCTCGCACTGCCGGCGCGAGCATTAGCCGACTGGCTTGTGTCGTCACATCGTTCATTTCGGTGCAGGGGGAATGCGGGAGCTCAACGATGCCACGCATGAACGCATGGGTAACGTTGTTGCCGACTTGGTTGTACAGGTAGCATACCGACATTTGGATGGAACGGACGTGCGGATCTTCTGGTGAATAGTCCGAGTCGACAGTCTTGAACAAGTGGAACCCGTATTTGTGTCCGCTCTTGGTCGTGTGGATCCCTGTTCGCTACATATCCCATGCCACACAGTGAGTATGTATACTCGAGACTTCCATCACTCCCCCTGATCGTACCTCTATCCAATAGAGCTCATCAACGGGCGATATCGAAGCGTCACTGGCGTCACTATTTTCAGAGACATCGTCGGCCGCGTCGTTCGCGACTTCGACCCACTTGACGCCAAAGTGGCGGTACGGGTGGGCCTCGTCGCTGCGCTCAAACGACTCCATGATGCCACTGTCCAGCACGTGCTCGACGCCAAACTGGACGGCGCAGTTGATCATGTGCTCGGATTCCGTCTCGGCATGGACGCCCTTCATGACGTCGTCCAGAGTGCCAGAAATTTCGCCGCCACCAAACGCGCACAGTTTCGTCGTGTGCGTGAAAGGCGAACGCGTATCCTTGGACGACGCGCCAGGATAGATCTGCTGGACAAACGATGAGCCCGGTGTGGTCTCGCACTTTTCCTCGTACAGGTACAATCCCTGGTCGACGCCCACACGCTTGTGGAGCTTGTTGACGCTGCCGTCGACACACTGGCGCGCAAACTTGCCGTAGTGGCGGATCGTGTGCTGCACGATACAGTCGCAGTCATTCATGAACGCGCGTAGCGACTCACTGTCGGACGAGCCGTCGCTCGATACGTGCGAGAGCCGCGTGCGGCGATGCTGGGCGCGCGGGGGGCTCGGCGGCGGGGCCATGGTGGTAAGCCAGTCGGTGACGGGCGATTATGTATTGTGCGTGTGTCGCTTCGAGCGCACAATTGGAAATGATCCAACTGATCCGATGACGTTCAGTGTGTGACGGAAATGGCTTCGCTGCTCCGACTGGTAATATTTCTACAACCCACCGGCGCAGGAGATTTCTTCAGCACGGTAGTTGGCCAATGTGATTCTTCAGTGGATTTTTTCGGGGCGAGGACGGTGATATGAACTGGTGACGTTCTGCGAGGCTATCCTGTGCTGTAACTTCGTGCTTTTGGTCTATATATTTGAACGAAAAATCGCATGACCCAATTCGGGTACAATGCGTCAATATGTGATCTATAATCGTTCTTTTTCAATCTATTACGTCTATTAAGACAATAAACGGATCCACTAAGTTTAATATCGAAATTCTCGTTTCCTGATCTCCGAGCTTTTTGAGCCCCAACAACATCAAAACAAGAAAGCGAAGTGAGAAGAACGGACTCGCAACGATGGACCTCGCGTGGACCGAAAACTCCTGTACGTAGCCGCCCGCGGCTCGCGAAAGTATCTTCTGTCCTCTAATGGGTGCTCTATTGGTCCGTGTGTAGACTCGGAAAGCTACGGCGGCGCGCAAGGGTACGTGAGACGCCCGCTGTCTCAAAAATGAGCTGCTCGCCTGACTTGGATCGCGTGGCCGATATCTGAATAGCTATGGAGACGACTCGCCGACGCTCACGGGTGAAAACAAGCCACGCATTCTGCTCATGGGTCTGCGCCGCTGCGGCAAGTCGAGCATCCAGCGCGTCGTGTTCCACAAGATGTCGCCCCACGAGACGCTCTTCCTCGAAGGCACCAACAGCTTGGACATCAAGTACATTGCCAACAACTCGTTTGTGCAGTTTCAGATCTGGGACTTTCCAGGCGATTTCGACTTTAAGGAAGATCTCGTTTACGGCGGCCAGCTCGTGAACGAAGAGATGATCTTTGGCAACTGCGGCTCGATAGTGTTTGTCATTGACGCGCAGGATGAGCCGTACGCCGAGGCGCTCGCGCGGCTCCACGACACGGTCATCCGCGCGCACCGGTACAACCCGGACATCAACTTTGAGGTGTTTATCCACAAGGTGGACGGCGACCTGTTCCTCTCGGACGACCACAAGATTGACTGCCAGCGCGAGATCCAGCAGCAGATCACGGACGAGATCAACGACGGCGAGCTCGACATCCACATGAGTTTTTACCTCACGAGCATCTACGACCACAGCATCTTTGAGGCCTTTAGCAAGGTCGTGCAAAAGCTCATCCCGCAGCTGCCCACGCTCGAAAACTTGCTCAACATTCTCATCACGGTGCCGATATTGCCGTGGTCAAACCAAGGATCAATCGCCGGTTTGCTGATGACGGGTATGTTGTATGTAGAGCTGCAACATGGAGAAGTCGTTCTTGTTCGACGTCGTGAGCAAGGTCTACATTGCGACCGACAGTAACCCCGTCGACATGCAGTCGTACGAGCTGTGCAGCGATATGATCGACGTCGTCATTGACGTCTCGTGCATCTACGGGTACGATACTACGCCCATGGATCTGGTGTAACGAGTGGTTTTGACATGATGCTTTATTTCTGTAGCATGAACGATGATGGCGATGGCGATGGACTCGCGTACGACTCGGAGTCGTCGTCCGTGATCAAGCTCAACAATGGCATGGTGCTGTATCTGCGCGAAGTCAACAACTACCTCGCGCTCGTGTGTTTGCTCCGTGCAGAAAACTTTAGCAAGCAGGGCATCATCGACTACAACATTGACTGCTTCAAGGCCGCCATCCAGGACGTGTTCAAGGTGGCCGACAAGAACAGAATAGCCAATTAGAATGAGCGCGGCGACCGCGGTCGTGGAGACCAACCAGACCAACGCGAGGTCACATCGTGACAGCTCCGCAGCCAACGACACCCCTGTGAAGGAACGAGAGAAAAGGAAAACACCCTTACTGTAGACGACACGTCCGTTCGGTCGTGGTTTTATACGGGAAGCTTCTATGTAGGATTGAGAGGAGGGGTCGATATCGTACGCATCCTGAAAAAACCCAGGTCTCTTCTGTTTGTCGTTGTTGTTCTGTCGTCTCACGGTCATTTGAAGACGGCGACGAGCACGATGATCAAAATAATCGTAATGCCCACAAAGAGCAGACAGCACTTTTTTTTCCGCGCCGACTTTTGGCTCTTGAGTGCCTTGACGACTTCCTGGTTGCCTTGCTCGACATAGTTGGCGGCCGTGCGCACTTGGAACTCAATCTGGTCGAGCATCTCGCCTTGCTGCTCGACCAGCAGCGCCAAGTCGAGAAACATTTGGTGGAGCTCAGCGACGCTCTGCTCGAGCCGCAGCACGTCGGCGTACTTGTCCTGCACGTGGAGATAGACGTCCCGCACGGCGTCGGCGGGGCCCTGGAGGATGGCCGTCTTGTAGATCGATCCGGGGTCGGGCGACCGCATGACAGCGTCAATCTCTTCTTCGGACGCGTCCGGTTTCACGATTTGCACTTGGCGCTTGACCTTGTTCTTCATGTCGGTCTTGTACTTTTGCTGGGCCTTTTGGTAGTCCTTCATGCAATCCATGAATTTCTTGGTGAGCGTCGCGCACATGTTTTCGCGGATGCGCAGCTCCGACACGGGCGTGGTCTTGTCTTTTTTCTTGTCGTTGGTTTCCTTTTTCACGGTTTCGAGAATGCCCTTGGAGTGGGTCGCGTGCTTGTTGGTGGCCTCGATCACGAGCGTGAGCTCATTGCTCACGGCCATTTCCTCCGTGTTGGAGGTGGCAAGCACAGCACGCTGGTTGAGCTCAGAGATCTTCTTTGTGCCGAGGCTAATGTTGGTGAGGTCGGTTTGCATGTCCTCGACATCCTGGAAGAACTGCTCCATGAACTTGGGCCGCGTGATACCCGTTCTAAAGGAAATAGAAAGTCAGTGAGCATGTAACGGAAAATCGTTGCTAGCGTTCGACGTCAACGATGGCGCGTACGATCGCTGATGATGAAGAGAAATAACATGCCAAAAACCCAAGGCGCATTAGTCTCTTTTCCGATCTTGCATCACAGGTGACTCCTGTAGTACGCACGTCAATGTCGACCGCGACTTGGCTCTGCTCAACGGCCGAGGTCTTGCCCTTGATCTCGGCGAGTCGGTCCAGCATGGTGACGCCCGATAGAGTTGCTCTTTGTCTCTCTTGCTTCTATTACGCGCGTGGTTTATAAATTGCGGGCAAAGAGGAAAAAACGTCACCAACCCGAAAATGTTCGCCAACGAAAGGGCGCGTGAGATCATAACCCCAGACGAGGGGGGGGTACATGTACCCATCCACAACTGAAACCGTCGTGAAACCGTCAGGAGAAGAATGGAGGAGGATGGAAAACAAGCGCAGTCAGTTTGAACGCCAGTGGTTTTTGTCCGATGGAGTGATGACAGCGTCTAATCGTTACTAGTTGACCCCCATCGCTCCTGTCTGACTCTCTTGGATACCATTCACGTCAACCGCTCTACCTGCAGATCTCGATCATCTCCATACTTCCTGATCTCACATAGGGCTTACAGCTTCTTGACAATCTGGACGATGTCTTCATCGGCCAGCACGTGGTCCTTGCCTACCTTTTGCGGTTGGTGCTTGCAGGACGAACCCCAGACCCAGGCGTACTTGAAGTCGCGCAGCAAGCTCTTGTGGATCCGCAGACAGAAATCCTCAATGGTCGGCTTGTGAGAGTGCAAGATCACGGGCGCCGAGTAGTCGGGCGCCTGGCCGCGCGGCTTGGTGTAAATGCGCATCATGCGACAGTAGTCCCAAATGCCCTCGAGTAGCTCGTCAAAGTTCCACTCGTGGTGGGCCGAGATCAGCACGTTGTGCGGGATCTGGTCAATGATGCGGAGCTCCTCGATCGTGAGCTGATCAATCTTGTTGAGCACGTAAAGACACGGAATGTACACGCGGTTGCCTTCAATCACGTCAATGAGCTGGTCGGCCGTCACGTCTTCGCGGAGCGTAATGTCGGCATTGTGGATGCGGTACTCGTGAAGCAACTGATGGACCGTCTCCGAGTCGAGCTCGCTCTGCGGCACAGCGGCCGTGTAGTTGACACCGCCGCGCTCCTTCTTCTTGAGAATGATGTTGGGTGGCGACTTGTTGAGACTGCATAGGCAAAAGCAAGAGATCATGAGGGAAAACGGCCGATATACCCACAAGATAATCCGCTCAAACGTACCGAATGCCAAAGCCTTCGAGTTCGTACTCGATAAGCTTCTTGTGGGTCGCCGGCTTCATGGCGTCAAGCACAATCAGGATCACGTTACACGTACGGGCCGTACCAATAACCTGGCGACCACGACCCTTGCCGTCCTTGGCGCCCTCGATAATCCCGGGCAAATCCAAGATCTGGATGCGCGCGCCCCGGTAGTTGAGCGTCCCGGGAATGGCCGTGAGCGTCGTGAACTCGTACGACGCCGCCTCACTGAACGTGCCCGTTAATTTGGTTAATAACGTCGACTTCCCAACGGACGGGAACCCCACGAGCCCGACGCGCGTGTCGCCGGCCTTGTTGACGTCAAAGCCCTCGCCGGCACCGGCGCCACCGCTGCTCTTGCCGCCGTCCGTGATCTCGCGGCGCAGCTTGGCGATCTTGGCCTTAAGAAGGCACAAGTGCTTCATGGTCGCCTTGTTCTTCTGCGTACGCGCATACTCGGTCTCGAGCTCCTGGATGCGCTGGAGAGCCGACATATTCACTGGTTGATCTTCACAGCTTTGTTTGGGTACTTGGAGAACTTCTGGAATCGTGGTCGTGGCTGGGCCACTGTTTTTGTGAAGGACCCCAATGACCCAAAATAACACTTCAGAATACCTAAGATAGATTGCGTCGGTTATATCCGTATAAAATCGATTTTTGTCGCGGTCTGTTTTGGGTTCTGTCGACAGGAACCAGCCTTCTGAGTTGCACTGTCAAAACGATAAAGTTCACCACCATGGGCAGGGTTCGAAAAAATCCACTTTTCGGGGCCAGCTTGTGCGGAATTTTAGTTTTGAGTGGGTGGAACAAAATATGAATATTTTGGGATATACACGATAAGTCAGAAGATACATACAAAGCCTAGTACAGATTTCCTAACCTTTCAGAATGACCCAGATTTTTCGTTGAAACTGGTGGGTGGAACTTTGGGAATATTCCTTATTCCAAAAACCAAAAACACACCATCACGAACCCTGACCATGGGCTGCTGCTCATCCACCGCTACGGCCGCCAAGGACCGCGACGACGACACGGACCACGTAACGCTGAATGTTGGTGGCGGAAGGGTCCACGGTGGCGCGCGTGGCAGGGGCAGCGCGGCCGGAGCGCCCGTTCGCGAGCCAACAATCTCGGAGAAGCGCCGCCAGGTGGCCGCAGCCGCGGAGAAACGCCAAACGGACTGGCGCCAGGGCGGCGCGGCCGACCCGGAGAAGGTCAAGGCGCTCAAGCTGCGGCGCGAGAAGGACGATTTGCTGGGTAAGGTGTACAACCGCTACAACGTGTTGGGCAAGGAGCCGCCAATCGGGCTGCCATCATGCGACGTCGACCAGCTCCGGCGTCACTTGGAATCGCTCAAGTGAACTGGAGTCCGGTCGACACTGTGGGGCCTCGTCCACGCCACGCACCGCTTTGATCCAGCAGAAGGAGAGTGTTGCGTACCATTGTTTTGTGAATTGTATAATCTGCATATTGAATTCAGCGGGTTTTTTTTTCAACATGGCTTGGGACGTTGGTTTGTGAGGTTCTCTTTCTCCGTTTCGCCGTCGCCATTTAACGTATTGTCTGGAGAGTTGTAGACGCCTTTGCCTCCACTGGTTCTAAATCCCGCTGCATGCTATGTACTGGTTATGCTCTTCGTTCCTATCGCTCTGTGCGTGTCATCTACTCGAGGAAATAATGAAACAAGTCGCTTAGTGATACAATGCCGACGCATCGCGACGACTCGTCCACGCAGACCAAGCGGTGCGCTTTCACGGCTGCGAATCGCTCGAAGATCATGTGCAGCGTATCCGTCTTGTAGCACAAGTGGAGTCCTTCGCCAACGTTTCCCTAATAGCCAACCTTCACCGTTAGACACACTCCATGGTCTCCTTCAGCCTCTGGGGATCCCTTCGCACCTCAGCTGCTTGGACTCGGAGAATGTCGCCGACTGGCATATCTAACTGGGACAGCGAGCGGTCCTTCACCAATTCCTACAAAACAAGAGATGCCAAGAGTCAGCCTCCACGGAGACAGGTCTGATTCCAGCGATCGAATGCGTACTGTGACGTTCGAGACACAATATATATTGACGACGGCACCTAGAGATGGAAAGGATGAACGCAATTAGCCTTGGATGAAGGATCGTAACTCCGAATCGAAGTCTTACCGCTTTGGTCCACGATGGGGACTGCAGAGACTCTCCGTTCAATCAGCGTGTGAAGCACACGGATCAAGGGCATCTCCTCTGGCACCAAAATGAGGTTTTCATACTCCCCGATTCCAAGGTCGAAAATGGGTTGATCAAACAGCCGTCGCTGTTCACGGAGTGTCGACACGAGAAACTCGAGTACACCGCTGTGCGTGAGCACGGCCAGCACCGAGTTTTGTGCCGGGTCTAGCACGGGCAACCGATGGAGGCGGTTGTCACGCAGCATCTTGCACGCATCGTACAGCGTTGCTTCCGGGTGGACAGAGATCAGTTCGTCTCGCGCTGGAGAATGGGTCACGGATCGTGGAATGGCTACAACAACAAAACCAATTGTCAGCCATGAGGAGGTGTCCACAACGACCACCGAAAACATCACACCTCGCCAGGATGCGATACTGTGCTCTGCAAGTTCATTCATGGGCGACCCTCGAATGTAAAAGTGGCGCAAGATGTTGACAAAGTCGGTCGCTGTGAACATGCCCACAAACCGACCCAGGTCGGCGTCCCAGATTGGTACCGATTTGATATCGTGCTCAACGAGCGCGAAGAACGCCAGGTTAATTGGGATCTTGACATCGAAAACCACGACCTAAAAACACGATCCAGCAGTACTTCACGGTCAGACAAACTTAATCCGTGGGCATGCCGCACAAATAGTCGCCGTGGCACTACCTTGCTGCTGTTCTTGATAAGTTCGTACGCCTGATGGGACATGAGAAACTTGCGAATTACTCGCTTGCCTTCGACGACAATGTCAAACGTGGAAGCCTGCGACAAGTCGAGTGCAGAGGACGACGTCGTGAGCGAGTTAGGCGCGCTGCCGTCCAAATGGAAACTCGAACGGCGGCCGCCAAGCGACGACGAGTTGGAGGTCGAGCGCTGATTCCGCGCATGGCCATTGTCGTCGAGCATGAACTGGTCCTGCAATGGGATCGCAATCCTCGGCAACGACGGCGAGCCGTTGATCGCGCCCGTCTCATTGGTCATGGTCGCATGAAAATGCTGCGTCGTATCCGTCGGCCCACGGTTGTTCGCACTGCTGCTGCCGTTGCCCGTGCCTGCGCCGTGAGTGTAATATCCATCATGGGACATTCCGCCGTCCACGCCGACGCTCGCCAACGGAGTAGACTCGACCAGCTTTCTGCGCTTCTTCGTCTCGCGTCCTACTGCCGCCTCCGTCGTTCTCGTCGTCTTGTCCGCTGCGTCGTCGAGTCGAAACGGCCGGCAACGAGGTAGCGATCTTCTGTCGCCCGACACGTCGCTCACTCGTGTCGTGTCGTGCGTTTACGTGCGTTGCGTGTGGGTGTGTGGATCGGATCCAACGGTCGGCCTCGCAGTGTTGCTGATTTGCTCGACCTCGAATGCGGGCGGCTGCTGATGGCTTGCTGCTGCTTAAAGACAGGCTGCTTTCTCGCTCGGTCTCTATCGACGCTCGCGTGGGGGCTGCGTCCTCGACACACAGAGCGCGAGGGGTTCCTTCGTTTCCTTCCTTCCTTCCGCAGGCCTTTGGACTTTGTGCCTTTGTTGTGTGTGTTTTTCTCTCGGCTCAGGGCGTGTGGGGGTGAAACATTTACCGTTGTCTACCCCAATAGTGAGCTCTCGCAACTCCGATTTTCAGCCAATCAAAAGGAATATGGTGCAAAGTACGAAGGCAGGTTACACGCGAACCCACAGACTTCAAGTCCAAATGGACCGTAACCCAATTGTTTTAGAAACCCATGGAAGATAAAATTATGGAATTGTGGAGGAAAAAGAATGTTTTCTGTTGAAAAAGTGAGGTGCAAGCATGCAGTTCTATTCTGCTCTGGGACGAGAAGCGATGGTGTCCAATGTTGACGCGTTTGACGATACAGTACGCAGTCGGCCAATGTCGCTTGTCCATTTTTACAGGTACGCCCCCTGCTGCTTGCACTGGTTGAACGCGTCCAGGTAAAACTGGCACGCCGAGATGTCATTCTTATTGACGTTGAGGCAATCAACAAACGCCTTTTGGTCGTTAATGCACACTCTCGCCTGTGACGACGGCGGTGCGGCGGCAGCGATCGGGGCCGGCGGTGCCTCCTTCGCGTGGCCGTCGCTACTAAATGAGTCGACAACCGAGTGGACGGCCTCGCGTGCGATTGCACTACCAGTTCCCCAGGCCATACCCTGTGCGACAGTGCCAAGCATACCGGTCATCATGCCGCCGCCAGCCTCAGGGGCAGACGGTGATGGAGCGGGAGCCGGCGCGGTCTTGGCGGGCGCTGGCGCAGGGCTTGCAGCGGGCTTGCGAGCCGTCGAGGTCTTGGGGCTGGAGCGACGCGAGCGGGCCATTGTGAATGTGGGCTGTGTTTAGTCGAGTGGTATGCTGTGTTTGCGCTGGATCGGGCAATTGAAGAATGAGCTGTTCAGACCACCACGTCAGAAATGAGCGAGAGGCAACCCACCACAAAAGCGTCGACCATCATTCTTATATAGTGATTACCCTACCATCACTCTGCATCTGAGACCACTGGTTTATTATGATCTGAGTCAGCAGAGTACATTCGAGAATCCAGTTCTTGTCTCAGCAAAATGGTTGTCTGGCCACATTGAAGCTGCGTGCGTGGCTCCTCCGTCCCAAAGGACACTGGTTGTTTCCGGTGTTTCGATGCGACCAGCGGAGGAATTGCTCATTTTTAGACGTCCGTTATCTGAACGAGACCTCCCACTCTCTCCATCCGTTGGGAACGAAACGACGTGCGCAATGGGTTTTCGCCCTCTCAGCGAAAGCTTCAGCTCTTGGCGTCGATATCTTCCACCGCATAGTCAGCGGAGAGATGCATCGAGACAGAACGCGAGCAGAGCTGTCGCGACCTGCTGCCCAGAAAACCAAAGTCGTGGCCAAGTCCACTGGGAGCACTCGTCTTCAAACTCGCACTGCAACTGCCCAACACGACGAGTGTGCTGACGACCTCTATGTGGACGATGAAGTTTTGAGAGCACGCGTGCGCCAGTGCATCCAGCAGCGCGTGCTTGAACGCCAGTCCATGGAGACGATGCCGCAAGTTCCCGCCGACAAGCCCGTGGAGACTCCGTTCATGGCTTCGCTCCACCACGACGTCGTCCAGACGGCAGCGCAAATCCTGGGCAAGTATTTGGCCAACGCGTATCAGAGTGACGAGCCACTCGAGCTCGCACTCGTGCACCGCATGCTCGTCAAGGAAGTGGAGCTGCAGGCCCTACAGCACCAGCGAACACTTACGTAAAACTAGAGTGGCCACTGTTGTGCAATTAAATAGACACTCTTTCTCACCGACATGTCGCTGCTACTGTAGTAAAGGGGCGGACAAATCCCGAGAGATGTGCCTCACACTTCAAACTCGGCCGCTCCTTTCCTCAGCCAATCGACCGACGACGTCATGAGCAGCCGCCAGAGTCCGTCCTCGGCGGCACTCGCCTGACCCGGTGGACGCGTTGCAGTGGAAGTCGCCTTGGTGCCTGTACTGGCCGTCGACGACGTCGACGACACGGACGATTCTTTACTAAACAATGGATTGACTGCTGTCGCGCTCGGTTTCGCAAAGAGCGGATTTTGTTGCGGCCCACTGCCATCGTCGTCGTCGTTATCGTCGTCACTGTCATTGGAGAAGAGCGGATTCGAAGATTTTGCCTTTTGTGGAGTTGGGGCACCAGTGGATCCGCTCGAGGTTTGAGTGAACAAAAGCGTCTTGGGCTTCGAGCCGCCCGAGAAAAGCGGGTTCGTCGCGGTAGGCTTTTTCAATGCGCTCTTGAGCGGCTTGGTAGACTGGGTAGTAGTGGGTTTATGGGGACCACCGGCGGTGCTGGCTGTCGAGGCCTTCTCCTCACTGTCTTGGCCATAGATCCGCTTGCGCTGGACTTCGAGTCGCTCGCGTTCTTCGAGAATCAATTTCAGACGTTCCTGCGGCGACGTGACGACCTGGATCGACGTCTTGACGCGGTCAATGGACGACGCGAGTAGTAAGCTCCAGATACTATCCTCTTCTTCGTCTTGCTCGGTTGATCGGCTAAACAGCGGGTTGGTGGATTGGGAGCCCCACACTGAAGACGACGACAGCGCACCACCACCACCATTCTGCACGTCTTTGCCCGTCGCGGAAGAGACGAGAAGCGACGACAAGAACCCCGACGTGGAGGCACGCTCCATGCGCGCCGCCCAGCTGTCTGTTGTATCTTGGCCCGGGCCAACACCCGTCGTCGACGTGGATACGAGAAAATAAAGCGCCGACTTCATGAGGTCTTCCGAGAACATGGGCGGGTCAGACGGCGTGGCAGTGGACGACTCCATCGAAGACGAAGACGCAGCCGCGGCAGCAGAAGCGTTGGCATTGGCACTTGTCGATCCAGACGACGAATTCCCATGGAGCAGTTTGGTCAAGTAGCTGATCGGTTCGGGCAGGTCCGTGCTGTTTGGGAGAAGCCCCGAGTCGCTTATTCGGCTAAGCGAAAAGACGCGGGCCACGTCCAGACCGAGATCCGAAGACGTGTCGTTAGAGAAAAGCGGGTTGCGATTGAGGTTGGCGGGTGGTGGCGGCGCTGGCACGATACCGGTAGGTCGCTGAGACGGTGCCACGCCGTCTGCATGCGAGCCACTGGCGTTGTACGCATGATTGGGTGGTGACGTCCCGCGAAGGCGCTTTTGCGAAAAGTCGGCTTGTGTGGTGTTGTGCATGGGACTCGCGCGCTTGGCAGCCGTGAGTGTGACCGTCAATGGCGTTCGTCCGGGGCCTCTTGCGCTTGGCGCGATGCGGATGCCTAGCGACGGCTGCTGTGGTTGCTGGTGCGTGTAGCCATTCGTGTGCTGCTGGAGCGACTGGTGCGCTGGACGTTGTTGCTGTTGTTGCTGTGGATGCGGTTGCGGCGCTGGTTGGGGCGGTGTCGCCGAGGTCTGGCCGGGCTTGAGCTTGGGCTTGGGGACGCGCACGATATAACTCAGACGGTCCGGACAGCCACGCAAAAAGTGCGGGTGCGCATAACACTCGCGCGCTTCGTTGTCCTCGCACTCGATCTGCTCAAAGCCGTGGTCCAGCAGCTGCTGGCGGAACGCGCTCATGCGGCCGCGGAAGTAGCGCGGCAGCACGACGTCATTGAGCTGCTGCGAGTCGTGGATGGAGAACGAGAGCCCGGTCGCGTCCCAGCCCACGATGGCCTCGTTTTCCTGGTCCAGGATGCGGTAGAGTTTGCGCACGAAGCCCGAGGCGATGCCAGCGGCCATAGTGAGCGAGCACAGGGACACAGAGGGATACAGTGAGACGGAGAGGCCGACCGCCGGTTCTTCCTTCTTGGCAGCGATGAGCTCCTGGGAGGAAATTGTTCCACCTGGAGACAGCCATCTGGGTTAATAGCTTTTCATTGGCTGCAATTTGGACCTATGAGATGTTCATTGGCTGAATATATGGGACGGCTGATTTTTTTTTACAGAGCACTGTCACAAATTGGATCCCATTTGTGACAGTGCTCTGTTTGGGTAGGCTACAGTGCTGCCCAAGCAGAGCACTGTCACAAACACGTGGATGCGGTCGGACGCCATTTGAGACGAACGACTTTTCCCCATTTGCGCGATCTTTGGCGGCCTGTATCTGCGTTAATATTGGCAATATCCCGCCAATAAGGTATTCACTTGAAAGCCGTTGATCTGTGCTTCCCGTCAAGGTATCGCACACCATGTCGTGGAGCTCCTGGGGCGCGAAACTCAACGTCCAGTCGATCGTCTCGCAGGGGCTCGAGCAAGTCAGCAAGCTCAAGGAAGATGTCGAGAAGCAGTTTGACCAGGTCGTCACGGCCTCTACTACACAGCCGCCAGGCAGCTCCTCACGCGCGTCCACGGCTGCCGCTGCACAAGCGCAAGCGCATGCCATTGAGCCGCCGTCGCCGGCAGTGAGTGCCGCATTATTTGGCGACGCGAATACGAGCGCCCCGGTACCACCACCACCGCCGCGGTCGCTGGACAGCACGAGCCGCGCTTCACTACTGGCGGGTCTCAACATTTTGAAGGTGGCGTCGTCCTCTGGTTCTGCTCCAACCGCTGGGAATGGGAATGTGGCGGCGTCGGCACCGACGTCCAGAACGTCCAGACGTGCATCAGGGGCCGCGGATTTCTTTGGATCGTATCTGCCGGCAGAGTCGACGGCAAGTACGACAGCAGACACGAATGGCAAGATCGTGATGGAAGAAACGGCGTCGTTGCCAGTCGCGGAAGAGGACGAGAACCACGCGGCCCCGAGTCTGGTAGAGAAACCCGCGGGGGACGATGGCTCGAGTGAAACCCCACGAGCAAGCGAGTTTTTCGACGCGCTGGACGAGCAACCTCCGATCGAGACGGAGAGTGAACCCCACGTCGTGAAGAATGCTGATAGTATCGTCAAACAAGACGACGTTGGTGCTACTCTCGACGATGAGCAAGAGCCTGTGAGCGACGGCGCGGAGAAGACGACGACCGAGGTACTGACGAATGTTCTCACCAACGCCGACGCGGAAAGTGAGGTCCAGCTTGTAGACGACAAGCTCACGTCTGACGATAGCGCTGCTGAAGTTCCTTATGAAAACGGTCATCCCGATGTGGAGTCTGGCTCACACGAAGGCGAACAAAGCGAGAACGGATCTCATGCGATGAGGAACGGCGCGCCAAGAGAGGAGGAAGATGGGGATACTGGTACCGCAGTTTGTGTGGATGGTGTGACCGAGCGGAACCAAACGGTCAACGGTACCGACACCGACGTGGTCGTGCCAAATGGAGAAGTCAAGTCCCTGAAGCAGCAACTCGCCCAGCGTGAAACACAGCTGCTATCGACCTCCGGCGTGATCCAAGAACTCCACGATGAGCTCGACAAGACGTGCCAGCGTGAAGTCGCAGCCGTGGAAAAGAACCGCTTTCTGAACGAGCAGCTCGAACTGCTGCGCCACGAGGTGCTGCGTCTCAACCGCGTCGTCGCACAGCAACAGCAGCAGACGTCACGCGACCACGAGTTGGTGGCCATGCAAGAAGCAATCGCCGAGAAAGATGATAAGCTCCAAGCGCTATTGGACGAAGGGCAGGCACTGTCAGTCAAGCAGTCCCAGTTGGAGCAGCGGCTGCGTCAGCTGCGGCGGGAGAAGAACGAAGAGGAAGAAGCGAAGCTCACGCTGCAGGCACAAAGCGACACGCTCGCGATCCAACTGCAAGAGCTGACAGCCAAGCAAAAGCTGGCTGATGACGACAAGAAGAGTCTCCAAAGCGAGCTTCAGGTTGCCCAACACACTGCCGGCCAAGCCCAAAAAGAATTGGCGGATGCTTATCACGATTTGGTGCGACAGAACGATCGAGTGGCCGCGTTGGAAAACGATGCTGCGTCCTTACGCGAAGAAAACGAGTCGATGCGCGCCGAGCTCGAGCGTCTGCAGCACACGAGTAACTCCCACGCGACGCTTAGCGTTGAGAAAAGCGAGATGGAGGCCACGATCCAGTACTTGCAGCAAACCGTCCAGGGGTTGGACGCCGAAAACGCACGGCGAGAAGACATGGCGCGCAAGGAGATTGCCGATCTCAAGCGCAAGTGGAAGGACGCACTCCAGCGGGTTGAAGCACTGGGGCAAAGTGTCTCGGAAGCGACGCAGCCGTTGTTGCGGCAAATCCATGCACTCCAAGAAGACCAGCGTGCGCGCCAGGACACGTGGCGGGCCACAGAGCAGACGCTGCTTCAGCGCATCAATGATGCGACCGCGCAGCGCAAAGCGATCGAGGCCGACAAGCTCGTGCAAGACCATCAACTACAAGATCTCCAAGCCACCATCGACGATCTTCAGCGCGCGCTAAAGCGTACAGAAGCCGAGACCGTGCGAGAGAAGGACCGCGGCGAAACGAGTCTCCACAAAGAGCGAGAAGCCCGCAGCAAGTGTGACGCGCTCCAAATTGAGCTAGACGAACTGAGGCATAAACTGCAGGATGAACAGCACGCCAAGCAGGCATTGCTGGCGCGGGTCGCGATGGCCACAACTGCTGCGACGGATGATGCGAGTGCCAAGCGAGACGGCGACGCCCAAGTCTTGGCCGAGACCACGACATTGGTCGCCGAGATGAAGCAGCTCAAGCAGCGCGAAGACCAGCTCCGCCACGACCTCGAGTGGCACCAGAAAGAACTCCAGCGCGTCAAGGCCGCGACGCTGTCGCCTCGAACGGTCATGCTACAGCATCGCCGCAGCTTTGATGAAGACTGGCAAGCAAATGCCAACGGATCTCCACGTGTAGTAAATAGCCAGGGGACGTCTGGTGCCGCGTCGCAGGCATCCATTCTTCAGCGGACACTCGACGCGAGCGTGGATGACTCACGATTGAGTAGCACGTCTGTACTTGGACTCAGCCAACTGCAGCAACGCCTGCGGCTCCGCGAAGGCGAGAACCGACTGCTACGCCAACAGCTCCAGGCGCTCGAGGACAAGCAAAAGCAAACGACCGACGAGATTGTGCGGCTCAGCACGCGCAACGCGCTGCTGGAAAGCAGTGCCACGCAATTTTCCGAGACGCAGCAGCAGCTCGACGCGCTGAGGCAAAAGCAGCACGTCTTGCTGGAGCTCTTTGGCGAAAAGGAAGAGCAAGTCGAAGAGCTCCAGTCCGAAGTCAAGGAACTCAAGGCGTTTTACCGAAAGCAATTGGATACATTAGCCGGGCAACAAAAGTAAAAGCAATTGAATCCTCACGGCGGCGCGGCATTGTCAATGTAGGTCGTGTCCAGTGGCACCGTGTGTAGCGCCGTCAGCGCCACTGCCGGGTGTGGTGGGCTCGCCACAACGGCCGAGCCGGCGTCCACGGTGAGCTCAAACTGCGGCACGTAGATGTTTCCGTAACTGACCGTGATCTTGTACCCATTTGGTAGCGGCGTCTTGGTGACTGTGACATCGGCTTGCGGGAGCACAGCGACGAGCAGCGCCAAGAGGTCTTGGTCCGTAGTCGTCTCGGTAAAGGAAGTCGACTCGGTCACGCGAAAGCCCACGCGGGCGCGGAACTCGCCCTGAAACGTTGGCGCCGCGATCTCAAACGTGCGCGTCGCGCCGCGCGACTGCAGCGTCACCATGTTGCCGCTCGCGAGCCCCTCGGTGAGCGGACCAAACGCACAGCCGTGCAGCTCCACGCACGCGAGCTGGCCGTTCACGGCGTTCCACACGTCGGCCTGGAATGACGGGTCGCCAGTGAGCGCGTCCTGCTCGAGCACGGCGGCAAAGCAGGTCGCAAGCGCAGCGTCCAGAACGTACGTCGTATCGAGCACGCGCCCGACGCCGTAAAACACGGCCGGCGGGAGCTGGCGGCGCAAGCACGAGACAAAGAGCGGCGTCGCCGTCGCGTACTGGCACGCGCCCGACGCGATTGCGTCCAGTTCGCACGCGTACAAGTATCGCACGCACTCGGCGCAGGCCGCGGTCGGGACCTTGGCTGCGGGCGCCGGCGGCGGCGACACGTACGCCTGCAGCGTCGCCACGAGGCCGTCGATCGACGCGCCCGCCACGTTGCCAAACGTGTGGCCCACAATCTGCGGCAGCGTCGACACTTGTGTGGATCCCTGGAGACTTGGGAGCCAGCCGAAATAGTCGCGCAGTTCAATGTCGAGTACGAGCTGCTGGCTGCCCGGTTCGAGTGCGCGCTCTTTGATTTGTATGGTCGGCGACTGACCGACCAGCTCGAGCAGCGACACGAGGCCTTGCTTTAAGCTCGTGTACTGCGTGGCCTGGTCAATCGGGAGCGTCGCCGTCACGTCGGGATCGGTGGCGGGTAGTGCGTCGATCGAGTGGTTGGGCGCGCGGCCGACGGCAAACACGGCGGTCTGCGGCATGGCCGTGGGCAGCGTCAGCGTCATTTTCGCGGGCGTGACGATCGCAAACGTGGCCGACGAGTACGGCGGACGGATCGCACCCGAGTCCGAGCTCACGGGGCAGCCCGTGGTCATGAGGCAGCTCAGCATTTGTGCCAGGGGCACCCATTCCGACGCTGGGAGGGTATCGACGCACGTGTAAAAGATGTGCGTCAAGTTGAAGGTCGCCGAGGACTCCGCGCTGGTCGCGTCGTTCAGCATGAGCAGCATACTGGGGATAATGGTCGCCATGCACACGGGGCAGTTCATGAGCGAGTTGAGCGAGCAGCTCGCGCACGTGGGTGACTTGTCTTCGGTGAACGCACGGAACGCGTCTTCGAGCCGCGTCCACTGGCCGTCGTCCAGTCGGTTCGAAGACGCAATGCTGATCGACGGCTCCGACTGCTTAATGACCGTGACATCGGCGCTCGAGTCAATGGGCAGTCGGCCGAGGTAATTCGTATAACGAATGGTCAGGCGCTGCGAGGCGTCGGCAAATACTTCTTCGGCAACAGCCACGTCAGCGAGCGACTTGAGCACGGTGGTTTCGAGCCGCCACTTGAAATAGTCGACGTTGGCCGCACTAAAGGTCTGCGCGGCATAGTCGCCGACGCCCGACGGTGGACTCATGCCCACCATGTGTGCGCCAAACACGGACAGCACGTGCTCGCCTGGTTGTACGTGGAGTTCGGTGCGTGCGCGCGTACTTGAAGGTGCACTCAGCGTACAGCCCGACCGCGCGAGGCAACCGAGGTACTGCGCAATGGGCTGCATGGGTGGGTAGTACGACGCAAAGCACGACCGCAATTCGTCGGAAAACTCGACGCTCGTGCTGTCGCTCGACCGCACGCCGGCCACGCCCGTGTACACTTGGGTCGTAATGAGCTGCGCGACACACGGTAGCGTCTGGTACCGGCACTGCAGCGAGTCGTACGAGTCGCCACGCACGCACGCCGCGAGATGGTCGTAGCACACGGTGCTGCACGGCGGTACGACCTTGTAGCTGCCCACGTCCGTGCTCAGGCGGGTTGTGTCCACACTATCGAGACTGTACACCACCACGTCCGGTGACCACGTCTCGACCGGTGCACTATCGAATGTGACCGTGGGCAGCTCGCCCATATAGTCGTGGAAGCGAACATCGACTTGGGTCGTGTTGGTGTCGGCTATAAAGCGCGTTGTCATCTCGACGACGCCCGTCGCGCCGACCATGGTCTGCAGCGCGGTGTGGAGCTCAAGAACAGTCTCTGGCGAGACGTTGTTCCCGTCCAACGACACGCCAAGCAAACCTCCAAAGAGAGACGTCGACGCATCCGCGTGGAACCGCTGTTGGCCAGCGCGGAGCCGCACGTAGGTAGGTCGGTCAGTGCTTGCTGGTGTACTGACAGGGCACTGGAGATCGCGCATACACGCCAAGTACTTTTGCACGGGCGCCCAGTCGGTGAGCGGCATGGCTCGCGCGCAGCCCAGCAGCACGCGGTACACGCTGCGGTCCGTCTCGGGTAACGAGACGTACTGGTCTTCGATACTCTGGCTCAGGCAGTCGAGCAAGTACCCCTTGCACGCCGCGAGGTCGCGGCATTGCTGGAGGTACATGGAGGCACAGGCGCTACACGTTGGCGGCAGAGTTTGCATGACTGTCGCGCTCGTCACCTTGGCGAGTGCGTCCACGAGTCCACCCCACGTCGGCGCGAGTGGCGGCACGGCGGTCGAGGTCGAGCGCACGAGCAGCCGCGCCGGTGTGGACGTAATGTCGTCGATATAGCCAAATCCACTGCGTGCGAGTGCATGGACCGCACCGAGAAACGCGTCGTCGTACTGTACGTGGATCAGTCCGCCCTGTGTCGTGACAGTCACTCGGCTGATACCTTGCGTCGCGTGCTCGACCGTGGCCTGCAAAGTCTCTTTGGAATTCACGACCACGTACCGCGCCGCCATGCTCGTACCCGGCGGCTCGAGTGCAAACTCAAACGCACTGGCGTCGCCGTTCGCCCACAGGTCCGGGACGTTGGAGGTAATGTCGATCGTCGCCGGCACGAACTCGAGGAACGCATCGTCGTTTCTTCCGGGCTCGGGCCGCGAGATGGGGCACCGCGCCGCCGCGTAACAGCCGAGCCAGCGTTGGATGGTTTCCCACCAGTCAAAGTACGAGCTGCTGGTCACGCAGGCGCGCAGACTAGACGCCAAGTCGTACGTGAGCGAGCCGTCGGGCATGGTCTGTGCGAGGTCGCTGAACGTAGACTCGTAGAGCAGCGGACTCAGGCACGACGCCACGGTCGTGCGGCAGTACGACGAGCGACCGCACGCCGTGAGGTGAATCGTGTCGCACTGCATGCACGCGTCGGAAAACGCCAAGAGAGACGACGCGTCTACTAGCGTTGGCGTTGGCGTTGGCGTTGGCGTTGGTGTGGGGGTCGCGATCGCGGTCGTTGGTGCGGGCGGCGTCGCATTGGCGTTTGAACCGTCCGTCTCACCTGACGAGTCGGAGGGCGGTGGGTTTGTTGGTGGAGTTGGTGTGGGCGTCGGTGTTTCCGTCGCCGGTGACGGATCGTTCTCATCGGATGAATCCTGCGACGGCGCGTCCGTCACAATGTCATCGTCTGTTGAGTCTGGCGTGGGTGTGCTGGTCGGTGCATCCGTGGGCGCTAGCGTAGGTGCGATAGTGTTCAGCTCGGACGCGCGATACACGCGTGAGACGACGCGAGGCGACACGGTGACGAGCCGCGTCGTCGCACGCAGTCGCGCCTGCTCAATCCACGGCGACGCGGGCTCAGACGTCGCCGCGATCTGGACATCAAAGTCGGACGCGACTACATTGCCATACTTGATCACGACGGTCCACTCGGCGTCGGCGTACGCCATCTCTGCACGCGCCGTGAGACCAAACGACGCGAGCGCGTCCGTCAGCACGTGGGTCGCGTTGTCTGTCTCTGTGAGTCGCACCTGCGTGAGTGTGTGCTTACCCATGGAGAGCACGAGATCAATTCCGAACTGGTGCGTTGGGATACGGAGTGACTGCACGTAGGTCGAGGCCGAGAGCTGGAGCGTGCGGTTGGTTTCCACGAGATCGAGCGGTCCAAACGGACACTTGAATTCCGTAAAGCAGCTCAACCCCATACTAAAGGCAAGTCGACTTTCGAGTGAATCGCCCGTGACGGAGGTCGCCGTTTGAAGGCAGCGCGTCACGTCGGTCGTGACAACCCGTGACGAGCTGTCTGATGTAGCGGCGGACGACGGCGTATTGAGAATCGAGACCATGGTCTCTCGCGGAAGCGCCTGACGAAGACACTGCGCGAGCGGACTCTTAGCGTTGCCGTAGCGACACGACTTGAGCCTGACTTCGTCGGGCGAGCACCAATAGAAAAGGGCACTGCACGCGAGACACTCGGGGCCGCGCTGCCACGCGTCATTGCCACTTGCGCCAGCGGCAGTGGGATCGTCGTTGCTGGTAGAAGCCAAGTTCAAGAACGGCATGATCGCTGCATCTAGCTTGTCGAGTGAGAACGCCGTCGTATCGGCAAAATCGAGCGAGCCCGTGGGCACTACATTGCTTACCAGGACGATCGCACTGGATCCCGTGAACGACGGCGTCCAGGGCAAGAGCGTGTTGGCGTACGTGAGACGAAGCTGGATCCAACTCGCGTTTGGTGCATACGCCTGCACGTCCACGTAGACGTCGGCCGCATTGCCCGTCACAAACAGACGCACAAAGGTCGCGAGCCCCTCGACTGCCGCGTGGAAACGGAAGCTTGTCAGCGGCGTCGCAATCACCAGATCCACGAGGACCGCCCCGGCTTGTCCGGCTTCGACGGGCACAGCCACGACTTGTGTGCCATTCTCCAAACGGAAAAACGTCTGGTCGTCCATGGACGTCGCGTTGGTCGCATCGAGACGGCACTGGTATCGACTCATGCACACGAGCGCGCGTCGGATCGGATCCCACGAGGCCGCCGTCACGTTGGCAAAGCACTGCGCCGCGAATGCCGGCAGCAAGTCGATGCGATACGTTCCAAACTCGACATCCACCGACGCGGTCGAGATGTTGGCACTCCCAAACGCCTGCGCAACGCAGGGCAGGAGCTGCAGGCGACAGGTCTCGTCTGCTTGACACGCCGTCAGCTCCGAGACGCAGCGGTCGCAGTCCGTCTCCAAGACGAGCACGGTCGCGTTAAACGCCGCGAGCCGGAGATAGGTGAGCCCACCGCCCGGTGGCGCCATGGGTATAGTGAGAACTGTCGACACGGGGTGCGGTACAAAGTTGATGGAGCACAGCACGGGCAGCCCCGCGATCTCAATGTCAAAGACGGACGACGCGTCAATACGGAGCTTGTTGACCTTGACCTGGACAGCCTCCAAGCCGCTCAGTACGGCCTGGAGCACGCTGACAACGTCGGCGGCGAGACTTTCCCCCGTAATGACCGTGTCAGGGTGCGCAGAGAACGTGGGGTCGCCGTCGGGTCCACCGCCCAACACCATACTCAGCGTTCCCGCCAGACTTTGGCTGGCCGGCCATTCGATGCGAAAGTTGGTCGCCACGGGCGTCGTGAACTGGAGCATCTTAGTGCTGGTCGCATCCACGGGGCCCAACGGACACTGGCGTGCCGTGAGACAACTGACCGCGTTCGTGAGCGTCCACGCGAGGCTTTGCTTGCCTGGCAGGGCGTCTCCGACGGTCTCGCGCGTGTAGATTACGCTCAGACACGCCCACAGCACACTGGTCAGTCGATGGACGTCACCAATCGTACCCGCCGTGAGGACACCGTAAAGCCACGTAGCCGACAAGCCGCCGGACGTTCGCAGGCACGTGGGCAGCTCGGCCGTGGCATTTTCAAACGAACACGCGCCACTGTCAAGATCGTCCATGGAGGTACATCCGAGAAACTGCGTGAGGCAGCGACGACACGCGTCGTCGACGATGCGGAGCCGAGAGCCAGAGGTTGCCGAGGCCGGCACGAGCGGTACGAGCGGATACGCATCCACTATCATGACGTCACTGCGGCTTGGATCCCTTGTGATGTCGACGTCCAGTCGAATCTGGCGCGCACTGGATCCTCGGACGATCGTGTGGTGGACGCGCTGGTTGCCGTAGACGGTGTACGTCTCGACGGCCGCTTGGTTCGTGCGATCGTCCAGCACCGAGGCCACGACGTGGACCAGTAACTGGTCCCGCGCGGCACGCAGTTGGCTCTGCTGGCGCAGACGAAAGAGTAGGTCGATCGTCGTGCTGGTAGATGCAGAAGCAGAGGCCGAGGGGACGTGGAATCGCCACAGCGTTCTCGCCACCGTCGCATTGGATACTGTGGGAGTTGTATTGCCCTGCACACCATCAATCACAGGAAGAAGACTGGACATGTTGGCCGCTGTTGCTGCGCCGTCAAACGTGGTGGACGCGATCGCATACTTGGACTCGAACGCCACTAGCACGAACGGATCGTACGTGTACTGCGACGTCCACGTCACGTCGAGACACACGAGCGCCATGGCGTCACACGGCGGCACGGACGCATTCGCGGCAATGCGCTGCGCAGAAAACGGCCGCAAAGACGATGTCGGCGACGCGAATGTTACCGCCCGTCCTTGCGTTTGCTGCGGGTAGAGCATGCCAGCGAGATCTGGAACCGCGACGCGGACGCTCGTGGTGGACGCCGTGGACATCGGTCCTGCGACCAGCGCAGACAGCACCAGCGCCAGCGCCGTCGCCACGCAGCAGCGCCATAGATAAAGAAGAGCCATGAGCGCTGCGTTACGTAGTCGGCGTGCCTTCCACGTCTGCGCAGCGTCTGAGCTTCTGCATTTGTGTTGCCTTTCAAGATCTTTTTCTTCCACCATTTCACGGAATATACCGGCTCATACCGGTACCTACCGGTATACTTGGGTTGAACATGGCTACATCTTCCAGCCCCATTGCATGAAGTCCGTCCTGCAACGGCACCAAGCGTGAGATAGAGAGCCTGGAGCTGGCAGAGCGAGGATGGCTGAGGAACCACACTGGGAAACGCCGTGAGTGGCCAGTCGTATTAAGTTATGTGCAGTGTAACGAGTATGTTCAGAGACGCGGGCCATTGCGTGTGGGCCGGCTTCTTTGGTGTGACTGGCTGGGGGAGAGATCGTACTGTGAGGTTTCTGATGACCACATTCCAAATCGGTTTCGGATCTACATCTCGTCTTCTTCCATCATCATGTTGGGCACGGCGTTGCTGACAATGTACGCGCGCGAGCAGTTGTTGCACACGAGTTCGCCTTCGACGATGTTGGTCTGCACACGTCACAGAGAAACACAGACGTTAATACGGAGACCGAACGTGCCTGCCAACATGAGACCAATCGGACACGCACATCCAAAATCACGCGGTGGATCAGCTGAAGCAGCTCATCGGCCGACGACAAGTCGGCGGGGAGCTGGTCGGGTAGGATCGGCACGTCCGGGTGGTTCAGCTGTGTCATCCATATATGTGTATATCAGTCGCTTCCTGCCACCCATTTCCTATATCGTAATCGCACCTCCTTGGTGGTGTGCACGAGCGCTGGGTAGTCGATCGACTGCATGATGTGGAGCATAAACTTTTTACTGAAAATAGTCTCCATCACGACCACGCCGTCCATCTCTGGAACAATCTAGAGGAGCAAACATTAGCCACTATGGCATGGCATAGAGAAGGCAATGCAACCAGAGCAACCGTGGGCGTACCCTGAGCGGAAAATTGAGCGGTCGCAGACCCGGTTCGCGGCCGGCCGTGTCTTGGCACGCCTATTGCTCAGCCCAGAAAGCCGCCAATGTGAGCCACCAGCACATCAATCGAATGCGCGAGAAAGGCGCCATACAATGCGCAGCATCTGCACACACACCTTGACGTTGCAGACGAGCATGTTGTGCGTCAAGAGCCGCATCGTGGCGTGGGGGAGATGTGGTGGTGATTGGCTTGCTTTTTCGCTTGTTGCCGTCCTTGCTCGTTCCGTTGGCAGCCACTTTGACCGTCACTGGACCCTATCCCTACACAAATACCCTACTTTCATTGGCTATATTACTCACTTGTCACTGCTTTTTCTCCAATCGTGTGCCAGTTTTGAATCGATTGGTTGGTCAGAGCTTGTTGGTTGGAGGTGTGGCCTTTGGAGATTGACGCGCATTGACTGGAAGCTCAAGCCCACCGCACCAAGCCCATAGCGAAGCCTCTACACCTCTCCATCTCTACGCCGCGTAGACCACCACCACCACCAACACCAC
>JAADVC010000287.1:0-25421 GCA_023334575.1 Pythium volutum
AGGGTCGTTCCTAACGACTGTCACGAACTGTCATGTCATGTCACGGACTGAAAATGGGGCACATCGATTGGCCAAAACAAATTCGAGGGTAGGTTTAGTCGTGACAGCGTGCCAAACGGCGCTGTCACGAAAACACGTTTTGGCACGGTGTCACGGTGAAACTTACAGCATAGAATTCGTAGTTTACGAAGTTGGGCGCCGCTATTTCGGGGTAAAGCGTTAGTGCCATTGTTTCCTTTGGCGCGGCATTTCGAAAATCCCAACTCGCCCCCGCATCACCGCCTGCTCCAAGATGGACGACGGCGAGGGCATCTTTCACACCATCCACATGGCCATCGCCATTGTGCTACAGTTGCTTGCTAGCAGTCTCGATACCGAGCCGAAGACCCGCCAGCCATGCCACAAGACGTGACATGACATGACAGTTCGTGACAGTCGTTAGGAACGACCCTTAAACTGGCCATTTACGTTAGTAACTCTCCTAATCACAACGCTACTGAGCTAGTGTAAGGAAGCGAGCCAAATAAGAAAAATGCCACCGAGAAGACGACGAATAGCTTCTGATCACAGCTGCTACGTAATATGCGCTGGCGGATGCTTCTGGGTGAACAGGTCCGTTCCCTTGTTGTCTCCACGGTCGCTCCCGTACGTGGGCCTCGCACGGCGCTGATTTTGGCATCAGCACCTCATATCCGTCCGGGCAAACCCCTAATGAAATGAGCTGACTCTCTCTGAGAACCAAGAACGTGACAGGTCACAATGACGTTTCAGGATGCGCCACCTGGTGGAGACGAAGGGCCACATAGCGTGCCTCGTCGCACGCATCCACATACAAACTTCAAGTGAAGTATGGGATCGGACCAGCCCATCGCGTTCATCCCACGATCTTTGTTTGTCATGGGCCCAGCTGGTTCCGCGGCACCCAGTCGCGGCGTGGCGCGTTAGTGAGATTATTCTCCTATATGCAATCCATCGATCCATCTCATCACGAACACCACATGGATCCACAGAAAGCAATCCGCTCCGAGCCGAGAACATTCCGATCCTTGGGACAAGACCCTGGCTCATGGCGTTCCCTCCCTTCCTCTTTTAGTTTCACTTTGCCATTTGCCGTCTTCTTCCTAGTCTTCTCCCTTCGACGACTCTCTCCACCATGAAGACCTTCTCGACAGCTCTGCTCGCCTACGTGGGCGTCTCTCTCTTCTTGTACGTCTTCTGCCTCACGGTCGTCGACGCACACGGCCACATGACGTCACCCGCGATCCGCACCATCAACGCCAAGTTCCGTGCCGACGCGCTCTTTGGTCTCCGTGGCGCCGGCGACGACGAACTTGAGCTCGCGCCGCTTGAAAACCTGCGTGCGCGTGGCCAGTCGGACCAGCCAGCGGCGCCGACGTTCGACATGATGAACGGCTGCCGCGGTATCGAGTACCAGCCGGGCGGACCGACGACCGCGGTCACGCCCGGTCAGACACTGCCCGTGACCTGGATGATCCAGGCGCCACATCCGGGCTATATGGAGCTGTACATTGTCAAGGCGTCCAAGGACGCGACGGGCAAGATCATGTACAAGCAGGACGGTGCCGCGCTCAAGCGGATCGACAACTTTGCGACGGGCGGCGGCGAAGGCTCGACCACGGTCACGCTGCCCACGAACCTCTCGGGCTGCGGCACGGCCGGCAACTGCGCACTCCAGTTCTACTGGTTCTCGGCGATTGCCTCGCAAACGTACGTCTCGTGTGCGGATATTGTCGCGTCGGGTAGCAGCACCGGTGGTGATGCGACGGCACCCTCCACTCCCGCTGCGACGCCTGCAACTCCTACTGTGACGCCTGCCACCCCGGCTGCACCACCGCCGGCCGATTCTGTTGGCTCGGAGGCGACGTTGCCGCCCAAGAAGTCGTGTGTTAAGCGCATGCGCCGCCGTCGCGAGTAAAGCATTTGCCAAGCCAGACCCACGGTCTAAGATCTTACAACGTCGTGGACGACAGCGAGGGCTTCGGTTCCCGGCGATGGATAAATAACTGTGTCGTAAACTGAGTAACCAATTCATCAAGCTACTCGCATTTATTTCCCCTGCCTGAGTCTGTGATGGAGACAAGCGTTGTGATGGATCCCAACATGAGAACGATCAAATCGCCTTGGCACCGGATATATGCGGATCTGGCTCGCCGTGGCTCCTCTGACGACCCGATGAACTGAGCGAGCAACTACACAACTTGGCAACCGCGCCAATTGGAGGTGTTGACTGCGTATTCCGGAACAGAAGATTGATCAAGTAGTAGCAACTCGGCCTACACGGGGGAAAAATCATACACAGCGCGCACGGCGTTGGCTTCATGTTGGCCTTGGCAGGGTATTTTGCCCGTGGACATGCAGTTGGTCACTGCGAACGGTACATCATGGCGTGGGCTGTAGTGTGCTCTCGTTTCTCTCAGAAAAGATGAAGAGCGATGGGCCTTGCCGTCAATCACTTTCGCGGGGGTAGACTGACTCTCTGGTACATCCAATGTCTCCCCTCCTAATCTTTCATCAGCCTCCTTGTAGAGGGGCTGACAAGGATTGGGGGAGGAGACATGGAACGAAGAGCTGCGATGCCACCGTGGCAGTGCCATGGTGGCAGACTGATAGACTGGCAGGTTGTGCACTGTGAGCAAAGGAGGCTGAGGAGGGAAAGGGAGGGGAGACATATGAGGCGGGGAGGCTGAGGATTTGAAGGGAGGGGGGAAACAAGCCCGTGGATCTCACATGCGACGTGAGGCCACGAAAACGAAGAATTGCTCGCTTTTCTCTCGGCTCATTCCAGCTTTTCCCAAGCGCCGATCACACCAGCAAACCCCACAAGCGACTGGCCGCGTCTCCCTCCCTTCGTCCATCATGTACTCGTCCGGCGCGCTAGGCTCTGCTGGTCGCGCCAGCAATAGGCCAGTGAGCGTACCGCTGACCAACCACCTGCCCACTCCAATTTCGAACACGACCATCCGCATGGGCGACCTGCTCGAGCAAGTCAAGGCCGAGTATGATGCGACTTTGGAAAAGCTCTCCACGACCAAGAGCGAGCAGACCAGCGTCGAACGCAAGCTCCAGGCCCAGATCATCGAGATGGCGCAGATCCAGCAGACGCTCACGGCACTCGAGGCGAATCATCGCCGTATCCGCCAGCAGTACGACGACGACCTCATGCGCTTGCGGCGCCAGCTGGATGGACAGCAAACTGCGCGCATCTTACCGCCAGCCAAGCGCCAGTGTACGACGGCGCTGCAGTCGGCACGTCTTCAGCCCAGCCGATCCAAGGGCGTGTCGCCGGCCCCCACGAGTCGCCGTCTCAACCCACTGCCGTCGATAAACAGCGCGCGTGAGATGGCCACGACAGGTGAACAACGCACCGTGCCGTCGTCGGCCAGCGGCTCGCCGTCGAGCCCAAACTCGCCAGAGATTAAGACTATAACATCCAAGACAAGCACCAGCGAGAGCAGCTCGATCCCGAGTCTATTGAAGCAATCGGACCGTGCCCTCACCCCGCCGAGCACGACGACGGGTCCGGTCATATCGCCTTTGGCGGGTGGTACTACTACTAGCGGCTTGTCGTTGTCAAGCGCTGCATTACAAGGCTCGAACACGTCGCCGTCGATCCAGCGTACCATCAGCTCGAGGGCCAAGAGCAGCAAGCCGCCCCGCTGGAACTGGGTCACCCCCAAACGGTCGTCATCCACAAGCGTAGAAGCGGAACCCAAACACCCGCAACTGCATCAGACCATGGACCATGAGAGCGTCGTGTGCTGCGTGCGCTTCTCTCCGGACGGCACGATGCTCGCGACTGGGAGCCACGAGACCGTACGAGTGTTTGACGTCCAGTCGGGGCACCAAACGATGCTCGCGGCACACTCCAAGGACACGGAAACCACCGGTACCAACGGCCACACGGACGCCTCGGCCGCAAGCAAGCAGGACGCTGGTTACGTTCGTGCCGTTGCCTTTTCTCCGGACGGTACCAAGCTCGTGGCCGGGATGCCACACTATACGGTCCGCATGTGGGATCTCTCGACGCAACAAGATGAAGGGCCAGTCATGATGGGCCACAACGCCGAGGTCTACGCGCTCGACTGTGTCCACAATGTGATCGCGTCGGGATCGGGGGATCATACGGTTCGACTATGGGACGCTCGCACGGGCATTTGCAAGAAGGTTTTCGGCAGCAAGAGCAGTGGCCCCTCGGACGGCGTGACCTCGGTTGCACTGTCGCATGATGGGCGGTATCTCGCGGCCGGTTCGCTGGACAAGGTCGTGCGCATTTGGGACACGGAATCGGCACAGCTTCTGGACCGACTGGAAGGCCATAGCGACTCGGTGTACACGATTGCGTTTTCACCAGACGGCAAGAACTTGATGTCGGGATCGTTTGACAGGAACGTGTTCCTCTGGGATGTGAATGCCCAGGGGCGCACGTCGACGCGTCCACGCATGGTCTTTCAGGGCCACAGGGACCTTGTCTTGTCCGTCGCGTACACGCCAGAAGGAAGGTACGTTAGTTTCCTTGAGTACTTGTCTAGTTGAAACTCTCTCCTGTCACTCGCTGCATTGTGTGTGTGTGTGCTCAGATGGCTCATGTCTGGTTCCAAGGACCGGTCGGTTGTCTTTTGGGATCTGCGCAGCGCGCGTGCGATGCTCACGCTCACGGGTTACCGCAACTCGGTCATCAGTATCGCATCGTCTCACACGTCTCCATACTTTGCCACGGGCAGTGGCGACTGCCTCGCCACCGTGTGGAAACACATCTAGCACGAGAGCATACTAAACTGTGCCGAATGGAAGGTAATGTAAAGTTCATTGTGATTATCTACGTGAGGTTGCTGTTGTCTTCTCCGACTCGCTCGGGGATCTCTCGCTCTTTACGCATAGCCAAATTCCTTCTTGAGCGCGAAGCGGCGTTCCGCCTTCATCTTCTCCTCGGCCTCAAAGTCGCGACGCGCCTGCTGGAAGATCTTGTCCGGGATCGGACCCGTGGCCAACTTGGCGTACGGGTCCAGACCACCTGTGCCCGTGGAAGCGAGAATCCCACTGCCGTCGTCTTCGTCTCCATCTTCATCTCCTTCGGCGGCACGGCGTGGCCAGGACACTTGCTGATAAGGACGTGGGCGTGGGCGCGTGGTAGTCTCGCAGGGGCGCGGGTGGGGGGATTGCGTGGCAGAGGAGAGTTCCGTGTACTCGTCATGTCCGTCGTTACTTGCCGGCGCATTTGGACTCGCATCTTCATAAGCCGTTGATGTCGATGTCCGAACGTTGGTGGAAGCGCTCGTGGGAGGACGCGTTGCGAGTAGCCGATCGATTGCCGTGTTCGAGTACTCATCGTCAGTCGTGGTGGGCGGCCGCTTCGTCACTGGCGCCGGTGACGACGCCATCAACGTGGCGGTAGAGGCAGCTACCACTGCTGGTGGGAGCGTTTCCACTTGCGGGTACGGTGACACAGTGGCGAACGGTGTCTTGGTGCGCACTGCTGCCGTCGGCGTGGGGCTAAAGGGCTGTACGGTCCCTGGCCCAGCAGTCGACGACGAGTTCACAGCCGCTTGCCCGTCACCCGTCGGCGTTGCGCCTTCGGCATTCGCGAGCGGTGCACAGTTCATGTAGACTTGCCAGATTGCCTCGTGGAGCGCGAGCCAGACAAACTGCAAGCGCTTCTTGCCGACACACTTTGCTCGCTCGTACGGTAGCTTAGCCGGGATCTGGGGGTACTTCTTGGCGCAGTTCTTCTCGACAAAGACGCGCTCGTCGTCGCACCACACTTCGCACGGCCCTTCGTGGGATGCCGTGAAGCCTTCGTTGTTGCCATGCTGCCAAACGACATATTTCACGGGGAGCGGCTGCGGGCCACTGGCATTTGCTCCTTTTGTGTGGCCACACTCGGGGGAGATCGTATCGTGCTTGTTCGGCTGCTGGTGCTTCATGACAAACTCGCGCAGTGTCTTGTACGGGCTTTTCTCAAACGCCGCTTCAAACGCCTCAACGGCGGGCCCCGGTCCCCAGTCGTAGTGCATACCAGGGGGCACTGGCAATGCCGTGGCGCTTTCGATCGTCGCAGAGTACTCTGTGATGTCTTGGACTCGGTCGAGGAACTCGACCTTGGGCGCCGTCAAGAAGCCGTGGCCGTCGACGCCGCGAAGACCGGACAGCAAATGAACCGCAGCGATGGTACACAGCGTTGCCGCCCACGGGAAATCGCGTCCGAAGATCTTCATTTTCGTGTGCAAGATGAAGGAGGTTCGGGAGGAGGGCGACACTGAAGAAGCAGAGGAGGGCGAGGGGGACTGAGAAGAGGTGGGAGCAGAGGAGGAGGAAGAAGATGAGGAAGCGGACGAGGAGAACGAGAAAGGAGACGAGGAGGTGGAGGAGGAGGAAGTGTAGTTGCTGGCGAATTGGAAAGTGAGTGAGGGCGCAGGTGTGTCGCGCGGGCTTCTTTGCCGTCGTGCTGGTGCCATCGTTCTTAGTCAACTAAGCTCGCGGCAACCAAGAGCGCGTGAAAGGCGGTATCGGGAATGATGGTCATTTGCTCACACGTCACAGGGTATACGTTCCTCAATACGTGTATACTCGTCCCCACACGGGTCTTGTTTGGACCCATGCATTTCCAAACGGGCCGACCCGATTTCATTGAGGCCCATTGCGATTGTGTGTGCGGCCCACCTGCGTCACCACCTACACCACACGCTCTGCCCCAAGCAGAAACTTGGAACGTGAGGCTTGCTGTCCCCACACACACACAAACGGCGTCGTTCTCTTCCTCTCATCATGCAGCGCATCCAGGTATGATGCCCCCATAGTCGATAGGGGGACTAATCGTGCGATATAGATAAGCGTCTAACCGGTGTCTTCGTATCCTGACTCGATAGCTTCTTCGCCGCCGCAACGTGTGGCAGCGCGTGGCCATTTGGGACGTGCGTGTCCATGCTGCCGCTGACCCGCAACAAATGCTGGTGGCGCGCAGCTTTAGCTCGCTCCCGGACCATGAAGTCGTCGGCATGCCGGCGCTCTCGCCGGTGCGTTACCTGTTTTCCTCGTAGAACCGATGGGTCTAATGATTAACCACCGGCTAATGACTAATGGGTTTCTTTCTGTGGGTTTAGACCATGGAGACGGGTACGATCGCCAAGTGGCTCAAGGCCGAGGGTGAGTCGGTCGCTGCCGGCGATGTGATCTGCCAGGTCGAGACGGACAAGGCTGTCGTGGACTTTGAGGCCCAGGACGACTTGTTCATTGCGCGCATCCTCAGGCCCGAAGGCACGGCCGACGTCAAGGTCGGCGAGCCCATCTTTGTGAGTGTCTTGGAGGCCGGCGACGTGGCGGCCTTCAAGAGCTTTTCGATCGAAGCTGGCGCGTCCGCTCCTGCTTCGGCTCCTGCTCCGGCTGCTGCTGCTCCTGCCGCTGCCGCTCCTGCGGTGGAGGCGCCTACGCTGGCGGCCCCGGTGTCGACCAACTCGTCGGGCCGCGTGTTTGCGAGTCCGCTGGCCAAGAAGATTGCGCGCGAGTCGGGCGTGCTGCTCGCGGCTATTAATGGTTCGGGCCCGCATGGCCGCGTTATCAAGGCCGACGTCGACAGCGCGATCGCGAGCGGCAGTGCGTCGTCGTCAGCTTCGCAGTCGGCGGCGCCGGTCGCTGCTGCTGCGCCTGCGAAGGCGGCACCGCAGCCGACGGTCACGCACGACTATGTCGACTACCCGGTCAGCGCGGACGCGCAGGCGTACGCGCAGCAGCTCACGCAGCAAAAGCTCGAGGTGCCGCACTTCCACCTCACGGTCGATCTCACGCTCGACAAGCTGCTCGCCGCGCGCGAGCGGCTCAACGCCGGCCTCGCCGACGATGCCAAGCTCTCGGTGAATGACTTTTTGATCCGCGCGGCTTCGCTCGCGATGAAGAAAGTCCCGGAAGTCAACTCGGCCTGGATGGGCACGTTCATCCGCCAGTTCCACGACACCAACGTCAACGTGGTCGTGTCGACCGCTGCCGGTGGTTCGGTCGCGCCCGTGATCCCGGCGGTCAATCAGAAGGGGCTCGTCGAGATTAGCGAGAGCGGCCGTGCGATTGTCGCCAAGGCGAATGACCAGTCGCTGTCGAGCGAGGACCTCACGGCCGGCACGTTTACGGTCAGCAACGTTGGCATGTACGACGTGCGCTCGCTCGCGGGTATTGTGAGCTCGAACCAGTCGTGCTTTTTGGGCTTTGGCACCATCGAGAAGAAGGTTGTGCCGAACGATGGTACGTCTCGCTTTGATTCCTCTATGGGTCTGACTGGCATATGCTAATGATCTGTTCCTGCTTGCACCACATGCAGATCCGGAGGCTGCGCAGATCTACAAGTATGCGCAGATCCTGACGGCGACGCTGGCGTGCGACCACCGCGTGGTGGACGGCGCTGTTGGCGCGCAGTGGCTGGCAGTGTACAAGGAGCTCGTGGAGGACCCGCTCAAGATGATTTTGTAGAGGCGGCTCATGAATCAACGGGTGTGTAGGGAGCCGCGACTCTGTTTCTCCTAATTAACCGCCCAAATTTCAATACGCTCATCGTACATGTATTGGTGGCCAATCCAAAGCGCAAGGGAAAGCATCTCTCCATCATAATAAGGCCTGCTTCACCATGCGCCGCATCAAGCGAATGGTGCACATGAAGGGTTCATGTGCGTCATCTCTAGTGGTCAAGAGCGTCAGAATGATCCGAATAGAGGACTCTTTGACAAGCTTCTTTTGCTTCGAATAGAAGCCTGTCAAACAGAAGTGAGTGACGTCGTGCGACGTCACTGGGTGGGTTATATACAGTATTTCACGAAAGATATGAAAGATACAGCATGCAATTACAGAAATGAATATTTCATCAAACATGTGAAATGATACGCATGAGTGATGGTCAAGCACTTCAATGTGGATGACTGAGTGCACGCAAAGAGTAATGGGGAGGTACCAAGTTTTCGTTTTCATGTTGAAAAGTGCATTATCGATGAGTTCATTTATGTCGCGCAAGTGGTTTGTGGGTCAAACAGCCTAGTTGGCCGCCACGAGCGCCTCGACGAATTCGTAAAAGGCAAACTCGGGCGCGCGCAGACCGACCGTGTAGACAAAGCGGCTCGCGACCTGCGAGGCAAAGAACGCACGCGCGTACGTCTCAGGCAGACGGCGCAGGAGCTCGTCGCGGCCAATCTTCTGAACAAGAATAGTCGGGAACGCCGTCTCGAAAATAATGTCGCGGAGCTTGGCGTTGTCCCAGAGCTTGGAGTGCTGGATCTTGACGCTGAGCTCCGTGATGCGCTCGCTCAAGTGGTTCGAGATGACCGAGTAGTAGCCGCCGTTCTGCTGCTTCTCGTTCCAGATGCACTCAAACTCGCGCTGCGCGTTCAGGTCGATGCGGTTCTGCACTTCGGTGACGTAGTCAGCGTAGAACTGCGGCTTGACTCCGGTCGCGGCATCAACCTGCATGTGCTCGGCAAACTCGACGTCGTTCATGGCCAGCGCGGCCAGCACTTCAAGCGACGACGAGGTCACACCACCTTTGTTGGCCGACGCGTCCTTGAAGAGAATCACACCAGCATCCTCGAGACGCAGGCGCGCGTCCTGCGTGAAGAACAGGTTGGCGCCCTCGACCACGTACTTGAATCGGAGGGTCTTTCCATCCGGCTGGTAGATGAAGCTGTCGACGTTGTTGAGGTTCACAGCCGCCGGACGGCCACCGCACGGCACGAAGAAGTCGGCGGTAAGCGTCGGGCGCAAGTGGAACAGGTTGCGGAACTCGACACCGTTCTCAATCGACTCGCCGGTCGGCAGCGTCACGTCGTTCTGCGACACGAGCACCGAGTAACCATTCTCCGAAAGCTTGGACGTGTCGAAGCCCTCGATGGGCGAACGCTTGTGGGCCAGAGCGACAAGCTCGTCACGGTTAATTCCGTTGTCATCGTAAAGCACACCCGAACCGTCAACGACCGCGATCGTGTTCTCCTCGGGGCTCATGAGGATCTCGTTGGAGCCGAGATCGCCGTCCGGGCCACCAGTCTGGACCTTGGTGATGGGCTTCCCGCTCTCGTTGAGCTTGAGCTTGCGCTGGATGCCCTTGACGTACTCGCGCACACTATGGGTCGTCATGCCGTACACATCGTGCGGGATGCCGCCACGCGTGGCCGACTTACCCGTGGTAATCGCCTTCCAGTAGTGGTAGCCGCGTTTCTTGGCGTACGAGCTGGCCCAGTCCATCAGATGGGCCGTACCCTCATCGGGGCCAAGGAACAGAATGTCCTCAGGTCCCTTGTCCTTGATCAGCATGATGTCGAGCATCGCGTCAATGTACTTGCGGAATGCAACGTCGGCCTTGTCCTGGTGGGCCTGGTTAAGCAGAATGACGCCCTTGGAGCCACCCTCCGGGATGTCCTTGTTCTTGCGCTGCTGCGTCGACGCCAGACCGTAGCATTCGTCAAACAGCGACGAGGCGTTGTTCAAGTACACTTGCGCATGCGACGAGCGGATCATACGGATACCACCACGGGCAATGTCGAGGAATCGCACGTGGAAACCGCGGAACTCCGAGCCGATCACGCACACGACCGCAAACGGCTTGTCGGCGTATTCCGTGGCCGACAAAAACTCACCGTCAAGGCGGAACGCAAGCGCAGCCTTGTCCTTGTGGAAAAAGTTGGTCTTCTTGATGTGTCTGTTGAACTTGTGGAACATGGTGAAGATCACAAGCGCCTGCTCAGCGACAATCGATTTGCGCAGCGCCGAAAGCGTCGCCGTCGTGTCATGGTTGGCGTTGCCGTTGGGCCCGTGGAGCGCCTCAAACTCGGCATACAGAATCTTGACGATCGGCGCCGACGACAAGATGTGATCGAGGATCTGCGACTCGGTGTACGTGTTGAGCTTCATAGTCGCACGGAGCTGCTCAAGGCGCGCAAACGCCGACGGGTCGCGCTCGCGGAGCGATTTGGACACAACCGTGTAAGCCTCCGGGAGGCGCGACATGAAGTGGAACGTGAACTTCCAGGCCGCGTACGCGTACGAGATTTGCTGCGGCGAGAGCAGGTTGTCCGTAAGCATGGGCGTGAGCGACGTGCGCGGCAGCACAAAGTGGAGCGACGCATCGTCCACAACGGCCTCAACACGCTGCTCAAACGAGCCTTCACCACGCGCCGGGTTGTCGAGCATCTGCAGGTAGAATCCGTACACGACAATGCCGTTCGAGAAGAATTCAACGTACTTGCGCGCTGAAAAGAGACCGTGCTGACGGTACACGTCGGCGATACTGGAAAAGTAGCTGTGGGTCGCGCCGTTCTTGTACGCGATCGTGAGTCGCGCCATCTTGGTGTTGTCTGCCTCGGTCCAAATGTCCGTGTGGAATGCCGGCGTCATTTTGCCGGCAGCCTCGGTGATGACCTGCTGGTACACGGCCTTGAGGCGATCGCCGGAGCGCTGAAGGAACGTCTTGTCGGCAATCTGGTTAATGTCCGTCTCGTCCTCGGCCGGCGTCGGGTTCACAAAGTCGGGCTGCTGCAAAAAGTACATGCGCACGTGGGACGGCACGACTTCGGGGTCGAGCACGCCGCTCGAGCGGTAGCACTGCATGCGGTACGTGCGGTTCTTGGTGCCTTCCTGCTCTTCGAGGTACTGGTACCCAGTCTTGACGCCGTCGCCGATCCACTCGTTCGATCCACTCAGAAACTGCTTTTCGAGGCGGCGCTCAAGCGTTTCGACCTCGGTCGGGCCGCGCTCCTTTTGCGCCACGCGCGTGTTCTTGTTGTTGACCATTTCGCCCTGGACGTTGCTGCGCGCCGCGAAAAACGCCGAGTTCTCCGTCTCTTGCTCGAGCTTGACATCCATGGCCTTGCCCGAGGCCTTGGTCATGAGCTTGGCGGCGATGAGGCTCTGGATGTGGGCGGCAATCACTTCGGGCGACTGGCCCGAAAAGTAAAAGTCGTGGAGTCCGAGCGGACCGTAGAACCACTCGACTTCCTTGTCGATCGTGCTCTCAGTGAAGAGCCCCGTGTCCTTGATGATGGCCGTGACCGCGTCCATCTGCATGTCGAGATCAATGTTACGCACGACGCCCATTTCCATGGAGCGGCTCCGGCGCGTATTGTGCGAAGCGGCAGCGTCAGCCATCTTGAGAGGAAGGGGCGGGGAGAAGAGAGAGAGGGGGGAAAAGTTGGAACTTGTGGGGAAGCCGGCGAAACGCGGAATGAAGCGAAGAGAAGATCGTTGGCTTTTGGTTGGAATCTCCGTTTTTCATCCTCTTGCTTGTTCTGTATCGTTGGCGTACCGCCCAAGCGACGCGTGGGCGTTTTGTTGGCTCTTGTGTTGGTTTGTTGGCTTTGGTAGCACGTCCCGACGACGAAAATCGCCAGCTTCAACTGCAAGCAGCGCTTTTGCTGTTGGCGCCTGTGTTGGGGGCAGGGCGACTTGTTTTCTCCGTCTACAGATGCGATTGGCCCGCGCTTGCACTCGCACGACACGAGATACCGGTATTCAGCGTCAGCATACAAAAGTGTGGTTAAACGAATACCGGTACAAATGACGTGGGAGCAATTGGTGAATAGGGTTCACGTTGGAGCGTCATGGAGCAGATTCAAGTTGGCATGGGCCAATCAAATTGCTCTACTAAAAGATTCCGGTTGGCACTGTCACAGCCCAAGCGATGACGCACGTGCGTCGTCAACGGTGCTGCAACCAGCTGGTCACCTTGAGATGCAAATGACGCGGACCATCGACGGCCTCTGATTGAGCAAAAATGGAGTCAGCATCTTTTCATGCGAAGAGGCAGTCCGCTTGTTCATCTTCAACGCGCGATGACTGGTGGACAGATCACAGATCGCAAGTGTCCTGTATCTCCTATCGACGACAAGCATGGGTATGGGGTGACTCACTCGTATGCGCAATAGAAGGATTCGTCCACGCGAACCGACTGACACGGAATAGATTGCACTAAGTAATACTGGGCTGGTGCGGCATGATGCCGGGAAAATGAATGGCAATGCAGGCGGCACAGGTTCATGTTGAAGAAGCGGTGGGGAAACGGATCTGGTTTCGAATGCGCCATGCGACGTGGCAATTGCAGCACGATGGACGGTGCGAGTATTTAATACAGTGATGTACTAGTATTTACAGTATCGTGGCAGACGATCGAGACATGACCGCCAAACGATAACGATGCCCGATGGGCGGTGGGTGGTGCACTACACTAGGCCTCTTCCACAAAAACCGTGTACGGTACTATTCCGGTCTGGCTCGTGGAAACGAAGTTGAACCTTTTCTAGCCATCAAGCGAGTCGATGGTGACGATGGCAGCAAGTCGAAGGCTATGTGTCTGGCACACACGTCGCCCTGAGATGCTCATCGGATCGAATATTCAGTGCGCATTTGGCGGTCAGTAAAGAAGTATCGTCGGCATGGCGTTGTGAATCAGTCGACCTACTGTAGCGGAAGAACAAGGTTATCAATTAATGACCTTGGTCTTGCGCTTGGAGGATCTATACAGTACAGGGCTTCAACGATGAGCAGATCAATCAAAAGTCGTTGCATTCGTTGAGAGCACGGTTCTTAGAGCCTTTGCTCTCATCTGTACAAGGCTACAAGCATCTCATTTTGCGTTCGCCAACTAGAACCAGTGCGCATGCGGAACAAGGTTCATGCATTCGGTGCATACTGTGCCAAAGTGATGAATGGTGCACTACCTAAGCTCATAAACGTGTGCGCGTCGCCGCCGATGATCACGCAGTACCAGCGAGTGGATACAGACAATCATTCGTTGAATGTTGTTTGAATGTTCCTCGAAGGTGCCCTGAATGAACTGATCCGGGGCACGTTTGACGTGGCGCCTTCCATAATGGACTGTATCGTCGACAATGACCTCCTCGCCGACGTCGCAGCACTCCTCACGGCCATCGATGCGGTCGAACCCCCGTCGGGTCCGATCGTTCCGCATTTGTGCGACGATGCTGGCACGCTGTCAAAGGCGCCCCTCGTGTTCACAGGCGGCGACGAGTGGCCGCTGCTGAACGACGTGTTTGGCCTACCCGACAAACGCGACACCCCTTCGCCCGTGATCACTCGCGATCGCACTGGGTCCAAGCCAACGTCTACTGCTCGTGTGAAGACGTCTCGCGAGCGCCAGAAGGCTGAGCGCGAGTATTTGCAGAAGCATGCGACTGAGCTCGACAAGCAACTTCGCGATCTGAAGAAAGCGCAATTGGCCTGCGCGACGGACCAAGAGCGTCCAAGCGATCAGCTCGCCGTCTCGGATGCAGTTGCGGCTTTCTGGAGGCGGCAAGCGGAAAGTGAGCGGCAAGCACGAGAACGATCGGTTGTCGAGAACGCGCGCTTGCGGCAGTCGCTCGACGCACAGGTCAAGATGATGAAGGCTCTGGCGCGCGTGCTGCACAAGCAACCCAGTGGCCATCACTCGCTACTATCAAGCAGTGCGGCCCGCCAAGAAGCTACTGGTGACGCCGAGATCTATGAATTTCTGATGCAAAACTTGGACGAGCGATACGCCCAGGTTGATGCGGTCTGGCGCGAGAGCGGGCTCGCAACGTGTTCAGCACTGCACCAAGACGCTCGCCATGTTGACGCGACACGGAGCAATTCGCCGATCTCGTGGTATTTGGAGTTTGTCGACTCGAAGATCGTGCCGTTCGAATTTGCGCTTGTCTGTGACGCGACCTGGCGTGCGCTCCAGACGCCGACAGTTTCGTTGAGCGACGGCGTGTACGAAGTCGTCGAAGTGCTGAATGATCTCATCAAGGCCGAGTTCCGACTCCAAATGCTTGTCGATGACATGCCGCTTCTCGGGCGGGCACGGTTTGTTGCGAGGCGATATTTGGAGGAGGGGCGACAGGCTCTCGTGTGGGCGTTGTGGTCTACGGCCGAGGGCGGACTGATTGGAAAAGGCCATTCGATTCGTCTTGTAGAAGAAGGCTGGGGAATGGTGAGTCCGCTGGCAAACGACGGTGACGCGAATGCCCAGCTCTCGCTCGTCCAAACATGCGGCCGCATGCGGCCCAATATGGCCATCCCAAAGAACAGCCCACTAGAGGCCCAGATCGGCCTGCTTGCGGAGACGCTGCTGGCCACGTACCACGACATTCTTCGAGGCATGGACGACCACATGGGTCGCATGATGATGGAGGCTGCGGCACAGTGATTCTCTTCAATGTCAGTAAAAAATCAATGCGTCAGTAGTGTGAGGGTCCTTAATTTGGGGGGAGTCGTACACAGTGACATGGTTCCCCAAATTTTCTTTTCGCCACAAAATGGAAATATCGGACGCGGACCTGGATGCGCTGCTCGCCGCCGTGGACATGACCGGAGAGTCCTTACAGGAAGCTGTCCAGGCCTCAGGTGACGCGCTCATGCCTCTGGACGACGACGGTTCTTCGCTGTCGCTGCTGGATGAGAGCTTGTGGTGGATGGACGACAGTGATGTTGCCGAAGAGTCTTCAGCGTCGGCGGTTAACGTCGCCAAGGAGCGCGCGGTTGACGCGGAAGAATCGCTCCAGCATCAAAGAGAGCAGAAGGAGGTTCCAGTCAAGAGTGGGGATGCCTACGCGCGTGTTGTTGCGACCCGTCGACGAGCCAAGGACGAGCTGGCCCACTTGCGAGGCCGCGTGCAAGAACTCGAAGACCAGTTGGAAAAGGCGCGCGCACACGTAGCACCAGCGTCACCATGCGTATACAATGCTAGTACTAGATGCGTGGCCGAGGATGTGGACATGTTTTGGCAGCGGCTCGCGCAGAGCGAACGCGAGGCCCGTCAGCGCACGGTCGCCGAGAACCTCGCGCTGCGAAGCCAACTGGAGGCGCAGCTCCGCACGGCCCGAAGCCTTGAGAAGCTGCTGCACAAGAGACCGCACAACCACACAGTTACGTCCCCCACAGCGTCTCTGTCGTTCAAGCGGCTGCGCGTCGGCGCCGACCAAGACGCCGTGTTTGCCTCACTCATTGCCGAGTTGGATACGCGGTACTGCCAGTGTGCCAACGTCTTTGACGAGAGCGGACTCTCGAATCGCCGAGAGACTTTCCAGGACGCCCGCGTGCGGTTTGCGGGCGCTGGATGCGTCGATGGCACACGGTCATCATCGTCGTCAGCGTCTGTGGAATTTGTGACGTCGCACGTCGTGCCGTTTAGGTATGAAATGACGCGCGACATTTCGTGGCGCGCTGCAGTCCCCGTTGATCCCGCTTCCCAATGACGGCGTCTACGAGGCCATCGAGACACAAGACGATGACGTGGTCAAGGCACTGTTCACGGTCCGCACCAGGTTGCGTGGTTCCCAAGTCGTCTCACGGGCGCAGTTTGTGGCAAAGCGGTTTCTTGAAGCTGATCGCGTCGTAGTCGTGTGGGCCTTGTCGTCGACGATCCAGGGCGGCATTCTCAAGAGCCACCACGTAGAGCTGCTTGAAGAAGGCTGGAGTGCGATCTCGCCGTTGGAGGTGGAGCAAGGAAAGACTGCGGAAATGAGTCTGACGCAGGCGTGTGGCCGTCTTCGTCCGCGCATGGTTGTGCGTGCCGGTAGCAAACTGGACGAGCTCGTGGGGCTGCTCACGGACGTCTTTCTCGACTGCTACCATGATACCCAACAAGGACTGTACGATTTTACAGGCCGCATGCTGCTGGACGAAGCGGTGAAACATCGGTAAACAAAACAGAGAAATGGATTCCAATCTTTCCATGGTCTCACAAGGCACTCTACAAGTCGAGACGACCGATCCGAAGAGCTTGAAGTGCCGCCTCTGCGTCGGGTCGCACAGACGGTTCGGTCATGGCTTGAAGCACGTCTTCCACGCAGGCCGCAATCAACTGCGTGCGACTCTGGTCGTGCGTCGCCAGCAGCGCGACCACTTTTGCAGCTTTTGCTTGCATTGACGGGGGCGTTCGCGAGAGGCGTTTGCCAACGAGAGCGACTAGCTCGACACGAGACACAGTCTGGGGGCCTGTGACGGCGTCACGGCAGAAACTTTCGATGAGTCGAAGCGCAGCGCACTGCTCGGCACTGAGGTATCGGTCAAGCATGAGAGTCGCAAGGTCGAGGAGCTCGTCGTGTGGCACACACATGGCGTTCTGCGGACATTCCGTGCAGGCGCCAGCAAAGACCATCATCGCCCGCTCACGTTCCCCACTAGTGCCGTGGCGGACGATCGTGAGAAGCGTGCCGAAATGTGTCGCAAATTGTGGTCGCGCGGTCGCGTCGTTGTACGCTACGTCGTGCAAGATAGACAGAAGTTTTGCTCGCGCTCCTCGTGGTAGTTCGGGAAGCCGTGCGAGTAGAATGTGAACCAAGCCATCGTCAATCACCGTATCTCGGGCAAGTTCCGACGACTGGGTCATCCACGCCAGCAGGAGCTCCATGTCCGTCAGTTGCAGACCTCCAGTGTCGACATCCTCCGTGCAAATCCTCTTGATCCGCTCCACGCAAGATGCTGCGATGCCCGACGCTTCAAAGACTCGTTGAAACGTCCCATTGGCCACCCAGGTGGTCAGCGACTGCACTGCCAGTTTCGCTCGTTTAGACCCATTCGATGCTGCAAATGCAAACAGTCCTCGCACGAGCTGGGCTACGGCCTCTTGGGCGATTTTAGACGGCTTGTGGGTATTGTGGAGCTCGTGCACGCACTTTTGGATCGCCGACCTGGCGGCCTTGTCGGTCTCCATCGTTGTTGTATACAACCGCAGCACGACATTGGCGTACCCAGCGTTGATCGCTGCGACGGCGCGCTTGGCTGACCCATCAATGAAGGTATTCACGGCCCGCACAGCATCCACACGGCCACGATCTGAGCTAGCAGCACGGATTGCAGTGATTAGCACCGCCGCCAAGTGGTTCGTGCTAGCACCATCCAAATCGTCGACGTCGACCATGTAGAAGCCATCATGTTCACTTTCTTCGACCATTTGTCTGGCTATTTCCCGCGCCACGCGCTCTTCCCAGCGCAGCAAATGAAGCGCCTTCTTCATCTCTCGGTGGATGACACTATGCTGTCCATCGCCATTCAGTACACGCACGACGCCGGCGTTGATTAGTCTTGCTCGACATGGCGCGTACCGCACAAGAACGCCCACGGCGTGGGTCGCTCTCCAGCGTGTGGGCGACTTGTTGCGGTATTCTTGACACTCTTTGCGAAGCGCAACCATAACAGCGTCGACCAGCACAGTGTTCTCGGCCATGAAAGCCCCTGCAGTCTCCTCCGAGGCGAGGCTGGCGACCAAGCGCAACGCCGATTCCACTTCCAGTGTGTCCGTCAACATGCCCTCGCATGCATTGATCACTGCCGTGTGTGACACGCGTCGCACATTTTCTGGGCAGTCCAAGCACAAGGTGGCGAGCAACTTCGCATAGTCCGTTCGTGGGATCTCGGTGCTTAGGCTTTCACGGGTCTTGATGATGGATTCGACAAGTATCGGCATGCAAGCCGACGCTCCAATCGACGGTCGAGTGTGCGGGTGCCTCCGCGCAAGTTGATACAGCAGATATGGAACACGATTGATGACCCGCGTCAGCCACGTCATCGTGGTGTTGTCGGTCGGCGTCTGGACATTCAGCGACGCGGAGTTCATGTTCACACTCGCCATCCTTTGCCGCTTCAGTTCTTCACAGAATAGAGGTCGGTGGAGCGTTTCAAACAGTGACATGAGCACGTCGATCGCTCCCTCTTCGACCAATTTCTCACTCACTTCAGCAGTGGCCATTGCTTGAGCCATGTCAAGTGCGTCCGTGAGGTGGATGGCACCGGAGCGGGGTGATGCGATTGGGACAGTGAGGTCCGCATTTTCCAAGACACAAACGGCTTGTTCAAGTACCGAGACACCAACTGCTCCGACGCCCGCATCCATCAGAGCGAAAGCCAGTTCGACATCTTTGCACCATGTCAACACCAAACGGACGGCAAGCGTCGAGCGAGACGTTGTGTTGGCTTTCGCAGAGTCAAGCAGCCCGCGAAATAAAGTCGCTCGCGCTGCGTCCGCCTCGATCGAGTCGCTTCCTTGGAGGATCGACACGAATTGCATAGCGCTGTGGACGGCAGTAGATGAAGACTCGACAGTGACAAAGTCACGCGCGAAGGCCTCGCCAACGGCTTTCGACGTTTGGTCGTCTTGGAGCCAATGCGTGGGTTCGAAAATGTCCACAATCGCGTGTGCGGCGGTGTGACGCTCTGCTGTCGATCCGACGGATAACCACCGACTGAAAAATTTCAAATGACAGCTGAGGGTGCGCTTGGTCTCTTCGCTCCGTCGAGCGAGTTGATGGAGAAGATGGAGAATGGGCTCGCCGGAGAGTCCGTGGTGATCCGCGTCTTCTAGTGCTTTCAGAAGCGACGGCACACCCCCAGCAGCGAGCAGTTGGTCAGCCAAGTCAGGATCGCCATCAAATTTTGGCTTGGTAAACAGCAAGGTCACGTCCGTAAGCTGGGAGGTCGACGGCTCGCGCCACTCAGTCTTTCCTGTCAACACGTTGACGTAATACGTGCGGCCGTGTGTACGTGACACTTCTGTGACCCATTCGTTGCCGTGCCTTGCATGCTCGAGTCCGTACTCTGCTAGAACTCGTCTTGCAGCGCCGACGGCTGCACTCACGCTGGCGTCGCCCGATACGATTGGCAAGATAGCTCGCACCTCTAAACGCGTCATTTCCAAACACATGGCACGATCTTGCGCCAACGCTTCAACGACAACAGCTCCAAGTCTCTGAGTCCGATGCGTGCCGTTCCTCAGCATGGCCAGCGCGATCAACGGCATCATGTCAGAGACGACGCTGGCGCGAGCGGTAGGACTCGTGGCAAGCACTGCCAAAAGACCAAGTGCGGCATCATAGGTGCCCATGGATTTCTTGTCGCCGACCACCTCCAGGCACTTGTGCACAACGTCAGCATACCGGATTCTCGCTACGTTGGCATCGCAATCCGCACAGGCAGAGGCCAGCGCGTCGGCACCGGCGGCTTGCTCACTCTCGGTGCTGTTGCAGAGCATATCCACGAAGACGTTGAGGCATCCAGAAGATCCTATGGCGTGCTTTGCCGGTGAGTACGTCGCTATCTGCGAAAGCGTCATGGCCATGTCGCTTCGCAGACCTTGAGGCGCGCGCTTCAGCACAGCGATGAGGTTCTCCAGCACGCCATCGTTTATGAGCTTTCCGCAGTACTTGTACTCTTTCGCGATGCGCAAGACAATCGCCGTGATGTGGCGCAACTGGATCGAGCCAGCGTACTCCAGCCGCTGTCGAATCTGGTCGAGCGCCTGGCAGCAGACGCGAATGGCACCGGCGTCCACGAGCGTCGCAAGCAGCGAGTGTGTGGCCGATAAGAGCGTCAACAGTTCGATTGCCACGGCGGCTTGGTCCTTCTCTGGATCTTGAGCAATTCTGAGCAAACCTGTCAGCAGCGACCGCGTTGCGGCCCGGGCTTCTTCAGCTCGCACGGCGTGGATGCGATACACAAATCGTTCCACTTGGTTGACGACCGCCAAGACGTCCGAGTGGGAACTGAACAAGCGAAGAACGGCATGCACGCCGTCCGCACGAACCACGGCGAGTGCATTACTCGGACATTCCTCAATGAGCGTATTGATCAGTCTTGCCGCGGCGAGCTGCTCATCCTCTCTCCCATCCTCTTGAATCTGGATGAACACATGGATCAAGTTGCCTCCCGCTCGCCTCGTGGTCTTGTGTCTGCTGACCACTTGCTGCATCTTCTTCAGCTTTGTAACCAGGTCGCTTGATGTGTCCTCCGTATCCCACCACGCTCTCTGTGCAAGCAACGCACGCAAGTCCTCACCATCCTGCTGGAGTGTTTGGATCAGGATCTCGTCACCGTCGCTTGGCTTCTCGTCCTCGGAATCGCCATCGACTTCTTCGCCGTCGCTCGCCTCGTCCGCATCGAGCGCCACATGCGACGACGTGTTTAAATTCCCAAGGATCGCGATAGCGAGCTGCCACGAGTCTTGATGGTTTGGGTGGTTGAGCACGTCCACGCAAAGCGCAACCACGCGAGCCTCGGTCATCACTGTCTTGTCCGCCGTGCTCAGCGGGCTCGCCGACAGCTCGCTCAGCAGTCTTAGCAATGCACGCTTTGTCTCGTAAGTTCCTCTCTCGCACGCAGCAACCACCGAGCCCACTATCATAGAAGCCTTTGCGTTCGACTCTAACGCAAGCAAGCGCAGCGCGTCGATGGCAAGCAAATCGTCGGTATCGTCACCATCTTGGCGATCGTGTCGTTTTGGATCCTGCGTGATGGCGACGGTGACGACGTTGTCGTCGCGGTACCTCGGGTTATCTCGTGTCAGCGATGCCGCGAGCAAATCCGCGGCGCGCGCGCACGAGAGCGGGTCGCCACTCGGGTTTCTGCTGCACGAGCGTCGCAACGATCGCGGCGGCGGCGGGACACGACGACGCGTGCAGCCAGCGCATGACGCGCACCAGTCCAGCCGACGCGACGACATGGACTAGAGCAGCTGCGTCTTGCTGGTCGTGAGCTTGGAGCAGCAGAGGCACAAACGCGACGGCGGCATCACTGGGCCGGGCGTTTGCGTCCGCCATGCTCGAACCTGGAATGGACCGAGAGCGGCTCGCCCCAATCTGGGCTCGATCTCAGTGTGCATCGACCTGTAATAATGAATTTGAACGGTGGGTGTGAATGAATTGTGGGTTCGAAAACCTGTATAAATGCATGCTCAACATGAGAATGATCGTCCTTTCTTGGACGCTGCTCTTCATTCAAGCAACATTTCTGAGATCGAAGGTTGCTCGAGTGGACTTCTGGACGCGGACGGAGGGACGAGGGATGGGAGTAACGCTGGACGATGATGCCACGCTCATGCGCGACCGTGAACGCCACGCCTGGTTATGGACGCTGTAGGATAGTGAGTTTAGACACTCGGTGTTGAAGATCGTGGCGAAATGGCGTGTGATGGTGCGTCTAACTGGCCGAGCAGTTGAACTGCAAACGCGTCATTTACGATAAATTGGCAATATTAGTTTCCACACACACCACTTCCATTGCACAACTTGCTTCGGTCCCGATCGCGCCAACAAGAGCACATAGTCAACTATTCCTTGTCAAGGTACAATTATAAGGAGTTGTGCCATGGAAGTCGGGTGTGTGGAAAACAAATATTGCGTGGATTTGCGAAACAATAGGTGGGATATTCCAGCGCGTTCTACGGTCGATCGGCTGGTCCGTTCAGGTTCAAGTTTGAAATAAAGTGCGCGCGATGGCGAGGCCGCTTTTGGACTCTATGTGAGTCAATACGGTACGAAGCCACCACACTCCATTGAGATTGAGGTACCAATTGAACCTCGCCTTTGTGAATGCTGGTATCTCGGTTTCACCGGTTTCGAATGTCTCGTTTTGGTTTACTTTAGGCCGAGACATCAGAGGAGAAACCCGCATAAAGGCTTCATGACATTGAAATTGCCATTCGGGCACACCTGCTGACGTCATCGAACCCTGTCACTGACATCATTCTCCACGCGTCTTTCTCAATGAGATCAAAATCTCACCTCTGTACGGACTTACCAGTTTTTATTCGATGGAACGAAATGCGGATTCCCTGACGATGCATATACTAGTATATATGGTGTACAGGCGTCTTGGTGCGACTGAGATTTCAAACGATCAATGATCGATCGGCATCCCCGTGTCCAGTTGGTGGTCGACTGCTAGGCAGGGGATTGCAATTGCTGGGGGTACGGTACTATATAATTCGAACCTGCGAGAATCAGCTCGGCTCATTCCAGATTGTTTGCTGACCAAGAACGACATCACCACAGCACTCGCGACCGTCGACTTTTCGTCGTCTCCAACGTGTGCGCGTCGTCATCACCGCTCAGCATCGGCACTGATCAAGAGCGTGATGGCGGACTATCTTAGTCAAGACAACAGCGCTGCTCACCCTCGCGTTCACACTGAAGCCGAGTCGTTTCGCGATGACCTCGCTTTGAGTACCGCGCTACCGCAGATCCTCAGCGTGACCTGCATCTCCCGACGATCACGGTAAAGGAGACGTTCGACTTTGCGCATGAGTGCTGCGCGTCAGGATTCACAGCGCTTTAGGGGGAACACCTCGCCTACGGTATGTCTGAGGGCAACCAAGAAGGGCTCGCGCTAGCTCGAACGATGGACGACGAGTACGAGAGGTCGTGACCCAGTTACTCGGCTTGGAACATAGCAAGAACACGATCGTCGGTGACGCGATGCTGCGTGGTGCGTCTGGTGGTGAACGCAAACGCGTGACAATGGGTGAGATGGAGTTCGGGAACTACCTTGTCGCTGTGATGGACGAGATCAGTACCGGTCTGAACAGCGACGCGACGTTCGACATTGTGAAGACTCAACGCCAGCTCGCCAAGACATTGCGTACGACCATTGTGAAGGCTCTGCCCCAGCCAGCACCGGAGGTGTTGGATCTATTTGACGACGCCGGCCACCCACTGTATCACCGGTCCATGCAACCAAGTCATTCCGCAATCAGAAGACACTGGGTCTCGAATGTCCATCCGGTCGCGATATCGCCGACTTTTTGATCGACGTTGGAACGCCACGACTGGTGGATTGTGAGCAAATGGGTGGGGCGTACATGGTTTCGGCGAGAACACCAATGGCGTTGGATTGAACGTTCCGCGAATTCTCGGTGTTCAGGGCGACATGGAGCGAGCTCGTTCGACCAGTTCCCGATGTGACGAAGAATGATTTTATGAGCGACTGGCCACGACATCCGATGGGACAGCTCTAACACCTTTCGATCGGTTACGGATTTTTGCGGGCAAGCAAAGTGTGCTTTTTCTAGACCAACGCCCACATGAAGGCCGGTGTCCAGTGTCCAGTGGTGTCCCAGTCGACGGACACGACTCGCGCGATGATGAGCCGACGAGTAGTCTAGACGCACGTGCGGCCAAGGTTATGATGAATGCCGTGCAGACAGTCGCTGATTCCGGTCGCACGGCCGTGTGCACGATCCACCAGCCGTCCTGGGAGGGTGTTCTAGCTTTTCGACAGCTTACTGCTCTTGAAGCGGAGTGGTGAGATGGTGTACTTTGACGGGGTCGGCTTCGGTGCGCAAGTGGTGGCGCAGTTCTTCGGATCCATCGATGGCGTTGAGCCGTGTGTGCGCGGATATTACCCAGCGCCGTTGATGTTGGATGGGCTTGGCGCGGGAATCGTCAACACCAAGGCGGAAAGGATCGACTTTGTATCGGTTTTACAGGCCAGCGAGAAGAAGTCCTTGCTCGAGTGGCAGATGAACCAAGTTGGTGTAGCGTCTCCCGCGTCGGGAACGCCATCACTCGAGTTTGTGACGAAGCGGACTGCCTCGAACGCGGTGCAATTGACGTGGCTATCAAAGCGGTACGTGCAAATGTACTGGTGGTCGGTCGAGTAGATCGTGTGGCACGCGTCGTCCTCGCCATTACTTTCGACGTGGTCTTTGGTCTTGCGTTTGGCAGTACCGAGTTCGACACGTGAACATGACAGCCGCGATGGTCGGTCTCTAGGTATTGCGGCGTTTGACAGCGCCATTCCGTTTGCCTTCAGAGACGCGTGCTTCGCAGACGTACACCACGCTTTGGTACTGGCTCGGCTCGTGGATAGCGGATTTCTCGCGCATCGCTCGATTCGTGTCGTACTGGATCAGCTTGTCGCTCCAGTTGCTGCTGCAAACATTTATTGGGCAAGCTAACGTTCGCGACGCCCAGTATCGAGATTGCGACGGCGTTCGGGCTGCTGGTCACCACAGCTCGTATCAATTTTGAAAAATATAAGCATACATTAATGGAGGTAGATCAATTTTATTGCGCGCTTAGCCCCGATACAGACTGTACTGTATTAGAGAAGTGGGCAAAAGTTCAGTCCCGCGGCTGCTTGTTGAAGGTGTTGGGTTTCATACTCAGATCCGCCCGCGTCACGTTCGCGAAGATTGTTGAAGCACTTGGCATTTTGCGGGAAGCCAAGTGAGCGGATCTTTTCTGTAGTCAGATTTGGCTGGTCTTTTTTTCGTGATCGCGACTAATTAACAGGACACTACCTCGCATTGAAAATATACAGTTTGTAGCTTCTGATATATTGACCCTGACAGTTTATATTATTTCAAATCCAGTTTGACAGTATATAGAACATCATTGAATTCTCATATATATTGTGTATAAGAGGCAATAAGAAGTGACCTGGTGCTTAGAGGAGCTACAAACTGTACGCCTTTCGCCAAATGGATTTTCCAACAAGATCCTCAATTTAGATCATACAGAGTACAGTATAGTCGTAGGCTTAGACTGGACGCAGTCAAAGATCGGATCCTTGTGAAGTACCCACCGTCCAAACGACACGAGAGCAAACGCAAATGTCTCTTTGGCAAACGCACCAACAACAAAAATCCACGCGCCTTGCTTACTGCTGTATAGTATACAGTTGGGGAGGGG
>JAADVC010000288.1:0-25346 GCA_023334575.1 Pythium volutum
AATAGAATCAATCTAAGTGCGGGGGTCTGGGGGTGCAACCCCCAGGTTCGTCGGCATGGGTCTGCTCACAGGGGAGCTCGTCGCTGGGCCCGCCTCCGCAAATACCGCGCGGCCCTGCTTCGCGGGCACCCCGCGAGGGTTTGCTACGTCTACGCGACTCGCACCCGCTCGCTCCCGTCAACTAAAAACTCAACCACTATTGCCAGGATGTGTTTTTTCGCCCCGCTTTCCTCAAAAGGCCCCCACTTTTGTCACTCAAGTTCCTCTTTTGTCCATTAATTTCAAAAAGCCCGCACTTTTGTCAAAAGTCCGACCAGTGGGTGAAGAATGGGGGATTTTGCAACAGAAACGGACCCGTCGTTTCCAGAGACGCCGCGTCACAATGGCATGCCGCTGGCATGATCTTGTCATTTCCACTTTCCGTAGAGAGCATAAGATCACCAAAAGACTTTTGGTGATCTTTCTCCCCAACCAAACCATGTCAATTGGAGGAAACGGCTGCTGCCGCCCCTAGATATTATAATACGCGTGTACGGCATCACCTGCGGTAATGCCTGTGGACTGCGCACCTTCAGTCGGAAGAGTCTCTACTATCGAGCGAAGCGTCCTGCTTGAAGCAGGATCTGCAGAGGCACTTTGGTAGCAGTCTTTCTGGCGTGTCCAGAGATTGACCATTATCAGGCAGGACCAACGTATCCAGACGAACCTAATTGTTGGGGCATGTCGTGTCGAGCCCATGCCGACGCGATCTGCAGGCGAGTCCAGACTGCAACTCCCAAATCCAGACTGAGTGCCGAGTCCCACAATTCCACTGGGTCCTGTGGCTCACCAGAGGACACCTACATCCGTAAGCTGTCTCCCACCAAGAGATCTCCGGAAAGGATGGCACCTGCTTGGATACTGTATCACTGCAAGACAAGCGCCACAGTGAGTGCACGCATGATGTGTGTGTGTGTGCGTCGCGTCGACCATCGATAATACATTCTGAACACTGTAGTGCCGTGTAGAGGACACCTTGAAGGGCCCTCGAGTGTGGATCTAGACGCGCCGCGGCTCCTCCAGATCCACGCGCCTCTACAGACTACACGACCGTCATAAGGCTCGCGAGACTTTCGCAATATGAAGTCCGCGGTGAACAACCCAACAGCACGGGGAGAAGCCACGGGTGACAAACACTGACGGGCAGCTGTGTTACTACTTGCCGATTGTAAGTCCCAGCGGGTGAATAGTCATTATTACGGACGAGCGCCATGCCAAGAGACATGACGTCTTCCCCTCTTGTCATCCCATGGCGACGGACCGCGAGTGCCAGCGGCGACGCGAACTACGACGGCGATGCCGTCATAACGACAGTGCGAAAGAGAGAGAGAGAGAGAGAGAGAGGACGATACAGAAGAGAAAGAGAGAGAGAGAAACCTGGGACATCAGAAACACAGGGAACGGACGCCCGTCGCTGACACTTTCGCTGGTGTGCTTTTTGGTTCTGTTGACACGGTACAGTCCGTATCGGGGCTAAGCACGCGTTAAAGTTGAACTACCTCCATTAATTGATGCTTGCTTTTTTAAGAATTGATACTAGCGCAGTTGCGGAATGCTGATTACCTTGAACGTTGGATAAATCAGGTGCGCGCTTAGCCCCAAAACGGACTGTAATAGAAGTTCAGTGCAAGAGGGGCAAGAGTCGGTTTGTCCAGGGCGGCACAATCAGACTGCTAGACCACTAGGTGGTTTACACACAAAGCCAACATCGGGAAGCAAAACCGCCGACTGGAAAATTGACTGTTCTCGATCTGTTCTCACTCTCTCTCTCTCTCTCTGCTTAAGCGGTCTGGCGTTTTGTGTCGTCACACAGCGACGCTAAACTTCCGCGACGAGTTTCGCAGCCTTTCTCCAAGGGTTATTGATCCAGGAATTATCCTATATCATTCCACAAAGCAACACTATTTTAGGACACGTGGACCTATTTTGGGTGCGAAATACGATCATTGCCTGTTTCCACACGTCGCAGGACTGGTTGTTTTTGGATCGTGTTGAAGTTGGCGGTTGCGAAACGGACACCCAAAGCTTGGTCTCATGAAAAGAGGCGTTGGAGGATTCTTCTCTTAAGCCCATAAAGAAAGAAAGCTGCAGGTCGTGGGAGTTGGGAAACGGCCCCCCTAACGGACTGGATCGACGCGGAGGGAACTGGCGGCTGCTGGCTTTTGCCCAAGGCCGTGGTTTCAGAATCCGCTCATTCCGGCTTTTGCTACAGACCATCCCCCAAACTCGACCCAAGACAACAAGCAACAATGCCGAAGGGTGGTGACAAGAAGGGCGGCGACAAGAAGCAGGTCGAGAAGAAGCAGGCCGAGAAGAAGGAGGCCCCGGCCGCCAACGAAACCAAGAAGGGCGTCAAGAAGGGCGGCAAGTAAACATGACTCTCCCCTCGATCAAGGCAACTGCAATCTGCACGATCTCTCTGGTCGGGAAACATGAAAATATATAACCATCATCAAATAAATTCAGAGTAGGGCGACAAACCCGAAAAAATTCCTCACCAAACCGCGTCGACTTGTGTACACGATTTTTTCGCTCTCTCAAGCCGTTCCCGTGAGGGTGCTGGTCACGGTCTCCAATGCGTTCAATGCCTGGCAGGCAGCGGTGGAATACAGCGGCGCGCGCTTCTTTTGCTGATACTGCACGTACGCATGGATGGATTTCGCGAGATCGAACAACTTGAATCTGAGAGCTTCGGCTCGTTTCGCCTTCTTCTCTTCGTACTGACGCTCAGTGTCGTCAGTCACTGCTTGAAGCTTCTCTCTTGCGAAGAGCAGGCACTTGCGAATCAGCTTCGCTCCACTACGAGCCCTCTTGTCCTGTTGTTGGTCCTCTTCATCCATGGGTTGCGTGGGTATCGTCAGGTTATCCTGGATGCCGTCGCTGAGCGGTTGCTCCTCAAACGATAGAAACGGGAACACGACCGCTACGAGTTCTACGAGAAGCTCGGTTTGCATCGACGCCACTTCCCAACTGGGCGTCGTGGTGGCGACGGCCGAAAGGGCTTCGATATCACGCACGACTTGGTCCAGGATCGCGCTGAAGGCCATTTGCGTTAGCTGCTGGAATGCATCGTCGACACCGTATAGCACGTCATTGGAATCGACTCCATCGACACGAGACGGCAGGCGAGCTTGACCCCATGTTGCGTAAAGCTGGGCGAGAGAGATGACAATACGGATTCGGCACGAGCTCGACTGGAGCCGCACACGACCCGCAATATCGGACGAGGCATCATTCCACTTCATGCGCTCCAATAGCGCCTTTCGTAGAGCTTCAACAAAGTAGAACGGCTCATCGTCGACAGTCGAAGGCGCGTAGGTCACAATCCTGACCAATTCCTTCATCACACACTGCACTGGGTCCATCCCTGCGACTGATACACCGAGCGCCACTGGCGTTGCTTGGTCGTGGACAGCGGGCAAGCTGGCGCTACTTGTAATCTGAGCGTAGTCCAAATCGGCAACGAGCACGATTGCTGCCTTCAAGAAGGCCTCGAGTTGCGGCAGACAGTTGTTGACGAGTGCCGCTTCCGCACACAGTGCCAGCAGCTCCAGTCGTGGAAACGCCTCGTCTATCGATGGAATCGTAATGTGTGCGTACGCGAGACACGACTTGATGAAATCGCGACGGCGATCGTTCACGCGCGGGACACCACTCTTGTGTCGGGCTGCTGTCGCCAACATGCGTTCACGTACGCGCAGTGCCAAAGCAACCACACACTTGGTCAACACCGACTTGATCGGCTCAAGTTTGTAGAATGCGCTGCGGCAGTCAATGTAGAACATCAGCAGCGCCTCTTCCTCTTCCTGAAACTGCGCATCGCTTGCCGGTAGGCTCATGGATGATACTGTGGAGCTAGACGCTGCGGATGGACTTCTTGCATAGCCCAGTCGTGAGATAAACGACGCAATGTCTCTGGTCGCATCGCTGCGTTCAGAGATTGTGCTCAGCGAATCCAGAGCATCATGCACACGGCAGCAAATTACGAACAGCGTATGTGCCACCGCTGCCTCCGGGCCAACGACGTGCAGTCGTAAATTGCTGAAGCTGTTTTTCTGCGATCCCTGGGCATTCACAAATGCCTGCAGCACTTTTTTCGCGACGCCAACGCTTGCTTCGCGGCGAAACATACCCATCAAGCTGAGAAATTCGCCCGACGGGATGAGCCGCGTGAAAAAGTCAGCGTGCTGTTGAGCACCGTAAACAACATTCTCGATGAACGCCCCCAAGAGGTTGTAGACCTTCGGCGTGAGCTCTTCAGGGGAGGTAGAGTTGAGATGCCGCATAACGTCCTTCAACAAAATGGTGCCTTCACGGTGCGCGTAGTGAGCGACAATGAGTTTCATGTACGCCGCTGCGCACTCCATATACATCTCGATGTCTTCTTGCGCTGTGATCGAACTCCAGGCTTCGTTGAGAAATCGCAGCTTGACATCTTTGTTTCCGGACCCAATCGACGGCGTGGTACTCAGCTGAACCGCGAGCACACTGTAGAGATGGCATTTCGAGAACTGGGACGGTGACGCCGTGCGCATGAGGTGAAAGATTCTCATGGGGTCTGCTGCGTAGCTCGAGGCCCCAAACGATTCGCAGATATGCTTGAGCACCATCGAGTTGTCTGAGTATTCCTTGTACTGTTCCAGCAACGCCTCAAAGAATTCGTTGGTGGCGTTCTGGGCCGTGCATTTCATGAGCCACTCGACGGCCGGTGAGTGGAGTTCCAAATACTCGCTGTGGGTGAGATTTTGGTCGTCAAGGAATCGCGCGAGTTTCCCCTGGTCTTGATATTGCTGGAATGCGAAAAAGTAGTCGTAGAGGCTGCTGAGCACAGCAGCCTTCTCACCGGGATTCACCAGCTCGGTACTCGCGAGCGCCAAGTACAGTCGAGTGTACAATGCCACCATGGGTTCACCCACACCTCTATTCGATACAGACAACACACGCGTCAGCCAATCCTTCGGTCTGTACACACAGCATTTGTTTTCAGACGTACTTGATCATGTTGGACAATCGCGCCACAATCTGGGGGAACTCGCCATCACCAAGAAACCGGTAGCTTTTCAAGAGGGCGATCTCGATGTAAATGCGAGGCAGCAGTTCTCGAATGCAGGCCGTCTTGTAAAACCAATTGCGACACGTCTCCTTGGCGTGAATATTGACTTCGTCGCTCGTGAATTTTTCCCCCAGCGGCGTAGGCAGTGGTTGCCCATTCTCGTCTTCCGAACCTCGTGCCTTAATGCGCGTGAACACGAGCCGACCAAATTCATCCAGCACGTCGCTCACCAGTACAAACGCGAGCGGATACAGCTGTGGTGCCGACGACGTGTCGCTGAGCTGCTTCACACACTTGATGGCGATGCGAAGCGCCTGCACCTTCAAGTTTTGATGCCAGGCCTTGACCAGGTCGGCCTGCATTTGTTTGATGCGCGCGACGTACTCGCGCTGTGTGATCTTTACGGTGCTGCCAGCACGGCTAGCGCTTGCTGCGGTCGATGCCGACAAATGACTTCGTTCAAGTTGCTCAAGACGTGCGCGCGACTTGCGGACCACTGCCGTGCCGTCGGCAGACGACGTCATCAACCCGTCTTCTTCTCGGGATTGGTAGTCGGACGTGGACGAGTACGACAGCTCACCTACAGCATACCAGTACGGATTGTGAGCACTCCCACACTCATGATTTTAAAGGGATTAGCAGCGCACCTTCCATGTCGTTGGTTTCGAGCATGCTCTACAACAGCGTCATCGTCATCACAGCGAGAGACCTGTTAGTATGTGTTCCAGCTGCATGAATCTGTTCTCCACGTACCGCTTTGATCGTAAACGTCTCGTCCGAGAGCTTGGCCAGTACGCGGTCTTTATGGGCCGTCCACGAGTGCTTGATCGCGCCATACGCTTGGTCGGCTGCACTGTTGAAGGACGTCGTCCTGTTCAAGGACGCCATCGCCATTGTCGAACGCTGAGTGGGATCGGGTGCCGTCGACGCTGGTTGGCCAGAGATACCTTCCAAAGAGAAACCCATCGCGACTGCGCCGAGAGGATCCAGCTCTCCGACTTCAAGGGCGACAACCTCGGTCGCACTGGTGCTGCCCACCGAGGCCATTGACGCCTTCTTCTCAAGGTCTCCAGTCTCACGCGAAGGCGACGCTGGCAGCGGGGTCGACACTACGGTCGACACAAGATCAGCGATCCGCTTGACTTCTTTATCGTCTGTAGACGAGACCGTGCTGATAAGCGGGTGGAGCTTTTCCGGGTCGATCGGGGTGAGCACGAGGTCGTGGTCGTTATCAATGGGTAAGACGCGCTGCGCGATCCGCCATTTCACGGCTGCGCCGGTCGCGCCCGCACCACTGGCGACCATCGTCGGATACGCCGTCGTCCGCTCTATCTGCTGGCGCTGGTTCTCGTCCGCTGCGCTTCCCATACACGCGCCGAATCCAGCGCGAAGCAGCAACGCGTTTCCCTTGAGGGTTTCCGATGGGGGCTTCTTCGACGTTTGCTTGTTCCGCTGCTTCAAGGATACGGCCTGGAAAATCCTACTTTTGTGGAAGGTTAACTTACGCGAAACCACGGTAAGTTCGTTATGCGTACTTAGTGTATACCTTGTTGGTTGGGGGAGTGGGGATTTTGGCTTGACGGAAGGGTAGCGCGCGCCATAATTGCCGGCGACACGGAAACCAAAAAAGTCTCGGACGCGTGAAGCGTGCGAAAAGAGAACGCATTTCCGTGGATTCGTTCAGGTTTCTGAATCCAGGAACTACACTGTGAGATTCGCCGTGTGCTGCTGGTCAGAATCGTGGTTACGGACGCTCTCTAAACCCTATCAGGTGCGAAATACTGTTCTTTTTAGTTGCGGACCGGAAATTCACCGCCTCACGACTGTTTGAATTGGCTGGGACAGATATCATGTTTGGAGCGAATACCGGCGCCAAGCCCGGAGGTTTCTCGTTCGGTGCACAGCCGACCACTGGTGCCACGCCGGCGGCAGGTGGTGGCTTTAGTTTTGGCGGCGGCACGACGACGGCGGCGTCTCCTGCGCCAACGGGATTCGGCTTTGGTGCCGCCGCCACGCCCGCGCAGGGAGCGACCGGCTTTGGCGCCGCACCCGCTGCTGGTGTTAACTCGGGCTTTTCGTTTGGCGGGGCGGCAAATAACGCAGCGGCACCAGCCGCAGGCGGCGGGTTTGGCGGGTTTGGTACAACGACGACAACCGCAGCGCCGGCGACCGGTGGAGGCTTCACCTTTGGTGGCGGCGCAACAGGTGCTGCGCCAGGAGCGACTGGAAACACTGGGTTTGGGTTTGGCAGTGCTGCGGCTCCTGCCGCCACACCATCACTCTTTGGCACGGGCGGCACGACCGGCGCGACGGGATTCGGCTTTGGTACTGGCACGACGGGTTCATCTTTCGGCGCCAAGCCCGCGGGATCCACGGGCTTTGGGTTTGGCACGACACCAGCGACCGGCACCACGAGCTTTGGTGGCTTCGGCACGGGCGCTGCTCCGGCAAACAACACGGGCTTTGGCACTGGCGCGTCGTCTACGTTTGGCGCGGCACCCGCTGCTGTCTCGACGCCGGCGCCAATTATCATGGGAGGCGACGCCGCAGTCGCGCAGCTCAACTCGGTCAAGTACGCGTACGAGGACCCGATGCAGTCGCGGTTCAAGTTCCTCATGTACAACACGGTGGACCCGTCGCAGCGCCATCTCTACGTGCGGCCAGCCCACATCAGCGAGCGTCTGTGGGAGCAAGCCGAGCAAGACAACCCGGACCCGCTCAACTGCGTGCCCGTGCCGATCACGGGCTTCAAGGACCTGCTCAAGCGCATCCAAGTGCAGCAAGACTATGCCGAAAAGTACAATACGTTCACGGACGACTTGCGCACGCAACTCAAAGACACGGAAAAGACCAGCCGCACGACCGAAGAGAAACTGGACAAGTGCCGCCACGAACACGTCCAGCTCGCGCACAAGCTCGTCAAGGTTTGTTTACAATTGCTTCTGCGTCTTGATGGCGGTCGGGTGTCTGACTGAAATCCATTCTCATTCGATACAGATCATGAAGGATATCGAGTTTCTGCAGAACCTTGGCAAGCCGCTCCAGCGGGAGGAGATGAACCTGGCGTACGTTGTGACTTTGTCTGTTGCGATTTTCTTTTATGCTGGCGACCAATATGAATCCTTTGTGTGCTGTCAGCATGGCGTTGAAGAAGCTCCAGGGTTTATTGGATGCACCGGGGCAGTACAAGGCCCGGCTCAACGACGCGATCGCATTGCAGCGAATCCAGGATGCGGCACCGGCGCCTCCTTCCCACCAAATGAGCCCTGCCGATCTCCAGCGGATTTATCAATTTATGGACAAGCAGCGCCAGGGGCTGGAACACTTGACCACCATTCTGAACGACGACCTCGCCGACATCAAGCTCATGAAGGAAACGTGGCGTCGATAAACAAGCGCAACCCTTTCTCTCACTCTCTTGCTTGCAGTTCGGAGCTCGCCATTATCCCTCAGCGAATTCGACCCAGACTTTTCTCCTTTTTGTTTTCCAAATGTATTTACGTTAAGATCGCAATCCGTTCGATTCTCCGCGACTTCGCACATCGCCCTCGTGCACACGCACAAGAAGCGTACAGCAGGGGGAAACGTCGAATGTCATCTACCGGGGCGCGAGCGGACGCCATCGCGACACGGAGATCTGTTCCACGATTTTTGTTTAGTGGTTGAACGGGTCGACCGGGCCGTAGGTCTCGACGACGATCGGGGCCTCGTCAAACTGATGGAGCGGCGGGGGCGAGCTCAGCACCCACTCGAGCGACTGGTGCAGTTCCGGCACAACAACATCGTCGTCGTTGTCGTTCTGGGCGGGAGCCGCGGCGCTGAACGCGCGCGTCGCCGGGCGAAGCGCAACGGCCGGACGGGCTGTGGAAACAGTATGAAAATAAAAGCGGTCAGATCGCGGGTTCTATCGTGTCTACGGACGTCAGAGAGGTCGCACTAAAGAGCGCAACCACAACCGCATGCTGTGGTCGTCTCTTCCGCCACGCTTCTCTCCTCATGGACGCGTAATGGCACGCACCAGTCTTGAGCGCGCGGAGAGTCTGCTTGATGAGGCTCATGGTGTGGTGAGTGTTTTGCGCTGCTGGAGACCGGCGGAAATCTGACGGCGGGTGGGCCTGTGGTCTAAACGGCTCGATAGACCAGCAACACAAAAACGCGCTCCCCACCGCAGAGCTCTTGGTGGGTGGGTCTTTGGAACTTTGTAGACCCAACCTCAAGATGCAATACAGGCCACCCTCAAATTGCAACTTTTGCAATATCCAATACCCTTTCATAGACGATAAGAAGGTGCTCTATTGAGGTAGTGTGCGGTCCACTGTGTGGCTGTCTGGAGCTCTCCCCCTGGTGACCGCGGAGCTTCTCGTCCGCCATCGCCAAGAACTGCCTCCTCCCCAAGCGACCGAGAATCATCATGACGGCAGCCAAGGTCGTGCGCTGGCACCGCCTCCCTTTCACGCAGTTCCTCGCCTACGAGTCCAGCCGCCCCATGTTCCGCCCGTTCCTCTACGGAGGTGCCGTCTCTTTCTTCCTCTTTGGCTGGCTTCCGGCTCGTAACGCGACGCGTACGTTTCTGTGCGAGGATATATGGTTGTGTCGATTTGTCTCTAATTATGTGATGTGTATGGTGATGGAATACAGAGGAGGACAAGGACAAGTCCAAGTACTGGCAGCGCGTGAACGGCACGTTCAAGCACGGCCAGCACTAAGCGTTGTCACGAATTTCCCGATTACAAGAAGAATGGACTTGGAAGGCGCCGCGGACAGGAAAGAGTAACACAATGGTGATCCAAGTCGACGGCGCGTGTAGGACCAGACCGAACTGGCCGTGCGCGCGGCGTTGATAACGGTGCCCTTCAAGAATGACGTTTTTTTCTTATTACTCGCCTGACTGCCTTTGCTTCAGCTTCCTCTCGCATGCAGTTCTCTCTCTTTTCGTCCTTCTCAGATCCACGTTCTTGGAATGAAAGGAGGACAGAAGCAAAAAGATGCGAGGGGCATTTAGCAAATTGAAGCTTGTATGGGATGGGGGGACAGTGTACATGTCCATAAGATACCAAAAACGCAACCCTCCAATGCTACACTGTGCGCCAGAAGCCACGGGGGAAGAGAGAGAGAGGAAACTAAGAAGCAGAAAGAAAAGAGCAGCTACCCTGGGGAACGAATCTCTACCGTACGACGCGTCGGACGTCGCGTGCCGCGAGTCCGATACTGAATACAGTATGCCCACAGCCTAATTTTTAACTTCCCCCGGCCTTGTCGCGAGCGATCAGCATAATCAAAATCACGAGCAGCACGACCAGTGTGCCAATGATCGAAATGAGCCAAAAACTCCACCGCGACGACTCGGCCTCGGTCATTTCTTCGCGGTACTTTTGCGCCCAGTTGGGCACAATCATGAGATCGGGGCGCAGTCGATAGAGCTCTTCCTTTTCACGCGGTGTGAGCCGTCGCATCATGCTGCGCACCAACTTCTTTCGCTTCTTCTTGCTGCGCGGCGTCGCTTGCCGGTTCGCTATTGCGCTGTTCCCCGGTTTGCCGCCCCCGCCATTCACCATGAGCATCTCCGACTCGTCGTCGTCGTCGTCGCCATTGCCATCGTCGACAAACTCCTCGTCCTGGTCCAGCACATCGTCGTGCCACACAATCGCACGGCGTGGCTTGTTTGGCTGCGGCACCTTGATCTCTTTTTCAATTGCCGAGTAGGCCGAGATGCGCTTGAGCGCTGGCTTAATGCGTGGCGTCTGGAAATGCTTGCCGTCCCCCTTAGACGCGTCCGGACTCAGCTGGAGCCCATCGCCGTCCGTGTCGAGATCGTCCATTTTATTGGACGGCGACGAGTTTCCCAGCAAATCGTACTCGGCATCCTGGCCGGTCACGAGCGCCTTGGCCTTGGCGAGCGACGTCACAAAGGCCGACGAGATGATGGACACGGCTTCTTGCGGCGTGATCTTGACGGGACTCGCGCTGCTGCTCGACGCACTCGTGACATGCTCGAGTGCCGACAGTTCTTTCAGTTCATTTTCCAGTGTGCGCGCGCGGCGGTTCGCTTGGTCCATGGCCTGGCGGGACACTTCGGGCGAGAACAGCGTCGTGTCCACATAGTCGCCGTCGCTATCGTCGTCGGGGCCAAATTTTCGTGACAGGTCCATGACACGGAGCGGTGGTAGCGACGGCGGCACGGGCCGCGGCTTCTCAACGACCACTACGACTGCTTGCTCGTCGTCGTCGCCACGCACCTTGTGGTTCCCAGTACCGTCGTCAAGCGGGTTCGCGTGAGTGGGCGCCGACTTGCCGTTCGCGTACGCGGGTCGCTGCGTCTCCATAATGTCGATCGCCACGGGTTGGGGGTTCCCGTTCTGGTCGTCGTCGTTCAGCGAGACCGTCTCGAGATCGTAGAGGCTATCGCTCGTGCCGGCAGCCATCATGGTCATCGTTCGAGCGATAACGTTAGACGCCTACCAGAGAGGGGGAGCTCCTCGTGTGGTCTCGTATACGGGCGGAGAGCTCACGCAGATAGAGAGAGAGAGATACCCTGTGGAGAGAGAGGCCCACGCGCGACGCTACCGCCGTGTGTGATGATGTCTCGCGAGTCGCGGGAGGGGCCAGCTTGGTGGAGAGAGTGTTGGAGATTGACCCTCCCATCGGAATTTTGCGACAAGATAACTTTCAGAACATGCTTGAACCTTCGTTAAAGAATATTGTCTTAAAGTTTTAGACGTAGAAACTTACAAACATAATATCATAGAACATATGCCATTATATACGTTATCAAAGGTTGTGCCATGTATTTCAAGGCAATTATCATATAACCAGGGCTTAGAGTATATTACTTGCATGCGCTGGCGATGGCTGGCGGGTCACGTGTCGTCCCTTGCAGAATGCAGGTGTTTGTTACTGTGGGTTCAACACGCTCTTGCCTTTTTGCTGCCGGTCTTCTTTGCTGCTTTGATTGATTTCCATGGCTGCAGAAGCGAACAGAGGTCCGCAGACCATTTCATGCATAGACTGGAGAAGAGGGCCATGAAACATTCTTTCTAAACACGATGATTTTCAATTGGGACACCCATGGAAGACCCCGCGGATTTTTAGACCATGTACGCGACCGTGTCACCCAGCGTGGCGCCAATGACAGTGCCCAGACCAGGACGGAAGAAGGTGCCCACAGCGGCACCGATACCGCCCGTGACGACGGCTAGACTGGAGCGAAACATGTTCTTGGTCGTCCTGTCAATAAAGCTTTGCGGCGTCTCCTCCTCCTTGTCCTTGTCGTCCTCGAGCTTCTTCTTCTTGCCGTCGACGTCCCGCAATTGCTTGGTCGCACCGTTCGACTTCTTGTACCTTCGGTAGAGAATGAGGATCACTTGGTGCGCCTGTCACACGAATGAAAACGAGGTGAGTCCATGGCTCAGGGTTTCGCGCTGAGATTCCAGCGGAGATTTGTGGTAGGTACCTCTTCGACGAGAAAGATCGAAATGTGGCTGAGTACGTTGCCACGCATGCCAGTCTTGACCATGAGGAAAGCTGCAGAGATGCGGCTGTGCGTGCGCACGTACTTGCGCGTCGCCGACTTGCTCAAGTCTGATGGAGTACAGAAACCCATCGATTCATCAACATTTCATCTTCGTCTCAGTGTAGCCATTTCGTGTGCGCACCTTTGACGAGCTTGCCCACGATCTGCGGACGCAAATACAACATCGCGAACTCCTCAAGCGAGCGTATGCAGGTCGTGATGCTCAGCGACTTGAGAAACGACGTCAAGCACGTGATACCAAACTCGTTGGCCGATGGCGGCGCAAACTCTTCCTTCTCCTCGCCTTTCTTGGTCGACTTTTTTGTGAGCTTGGCGAGATCATCATCGTCGTCATCGTCCTCTGTATCAGATTCGTCGTCCTCTTCTTCGAGATCCAGCGACGCCACAAAGCCATTGAGCACCATCAATCCCTGGATCGCGACCGATCGCACGGCCGTGATCGTAATGTCGCGCGACTGGAAGTGCTTGTAGAACGGCTTCTTGTCCGCCAAGTAGTGCTTGTGTGCGACCACACTCATGGTGCCAAGTTCAGATCAATACAGATCACACGAAAGCTCTCTACGCAGCGTCCGTCGCCACTCCCGTCCTGTCGGCTTTGCCGCCTTTCGGATCTCCTTCGGTCAGTCCCTTTGGCTCGCTGAGCTCGCGTTTTTGGTGGCAAGACCCGTCCTACCTTCGTGCAACATCCTATCATAAGGTTTTAAGGTTTTATAGCGCCCGTCATCATTTTGCGTGAACATCTCGCTTTCGCGCAACCTTTTCCCGTCAAAACTGTTTACATGAACGCTTGCTTTTCGGATCGAAGAGTTCACCTCTTGAAGTTTTTTTCGGCCATGACACCGGGCATCTCTCTCCAGTTCCCATTTCGACTCTTGCCTTCTTCGTCTCGCATCCCAAGATCTCATCCCAAAGTATGGACGCCGCAGCGATCGCGAAAGTGTTCAAGGCCGACGCCGTGCGCGGCCGCGTCGCGCTTATCACGGGCGGCGGCTCGGGCATTTGCCAAGAGATCGCGATCAAGCTCGCCGAGTACGGCGCCAAGGTCGTGGTCATGGGCCGCCGTGCGGCCATGCTCCAGCAGACAGTCGACATTATCCGCGGCAAGGGATGCGAGGCCATTGCCGTGACGGGCGACGTGCGCTCGGAAAAGGATGCGATCGCGGCCGTGCAAAAGGTCGTCGCAACCTATGGCAAGCTCGACGTGCTGGTCAATGGCGCGGCCGGCAATTTCCTCGCGCTCGCCGAAAAGCTCAGCACAAATGCGTTCCGCACGGTCATGGAGATTGACACGATCGGCACGTTCAACATGTCGCGGAACGCCTTTCCCGAACTCAAGAAGAGTGGCGATGCCTGCATTGTCAACATCACGGCGACGCTGCAGCTGCCGGCGACGTTCTACCAAGTCCACGCGTCGGCCGCCAAGGCCGCGGTCGACAGCATCACGCGCTCGCTCGCGCTCGAGTGGGGCACGTATGGCATCCGCGTGGTCGGTGTCGCGCCCGGACCGATTGCCGATACCACGGGGACGCAAAAGCTCGCGGGTGATGTGAGTGCCGATGAGGTCAACACGTTCATGAAGCGCGGTGTACCCGTTGGCCGCGTCGGCTACAAGTCGGACATTGCCTCGGCTGTGCTCTTTCTCGTGTCGCCGGCCGCGACGTTTGTCTCGGGCGACACGTTCATTGTGGACGGCGGCCACTACTTGTACAAGCCACCGGTCATGGACCGTGAGACGCTCACTGGCTGGTCCAAGCAAATGGAAAAGAAGTCGCGCACGCCGCCCAAGGCCAAGTTGTAAAACAAAACAAAACAAAAGACAGGCCGTTGAAAAGCCCCCCAGGATCTCTTTTATTTCGCAAAATAAAAAAAGCAGCATGTTCTTTTTCGATGGAGATTCGAGGAAGCTTTAGGCCATGGGCGTCGTGATGGTGGTGGCATTGACTTGCACGGCCACGGGCAGTGGCGTGTCGGGCACAGACGGTTTGAACGTGCTGTTGAGCGGACGCCCCGGGTGCTGGCCGCCCAAGAACGACGGCATCGACTCGATCGGAATGCCGTGGCCCTGGAAGATCTGAAGCACCTTGTCGCTCTCCTTGAGCACTTGGATCTTCTCGCGGGTCTCGGGGTCCACTAAGTGGGAAATCATCTTCCACACGCCGGCAAAGATCATGGGCGCGTTAATGAGGTAGAGACGGTGGAGCGTCTCGGGGTAGTAGAGCTGCCCGAGATCGAAAATGGGCTACAGACCAAACAAGAAGGAATGAGGACATGGTTCAGGAATCCTATAGGGGAAGACCTCGCACCTTGAGGTAGTTGACAACCGAGCGCGACGCGTGCTTCATGCCGAGCCCCTTGAGGTCGACAATGCAAATGTGCTTGTAGACGCGGCGATCGAGTCGCTTGGAGATGGCGGCCTTTTCCCACTGGATGCGTTCCATGTACTGCAGCCGGTGCGGCATGAGCTGGTCGACGTCGTTGAATTCCTTTTGGAACGCGTCCAAATTGATGTCGGCGATGCGGTCGACGGCGATCACGTGGCCTTCATTGTCTTCGCCGTAGAGCATACCTGGCCAGCAGTCGTAAAAGAGCTTGCAGCGGTCGAGCTCGCGCGTGAGCACGGTCTCGGCCTGCATGGCCTTGCGCCACTCGACAATACGCGTGGCCTCGGCCACGGTTTGCTGCATGCGGTTCTTCTTGGTGTTGCGGAACGCACGAGCGACGCGCACGTAAAAGTCTTCGGTGCACGTCTCGCCAAATGCGGCCTTGGCGGCATCGTAATACGGCTGGTCTTCATTGCTGATCGGCTGGGCTTCGTCGTTGAGCTGGAGGAGGGTCGCCATGGTGGTGGGGGGAACGGGTGAGGGCGCCGAGTCAAAAGCTGCAATGCTCGTTCTGCTTAACCTGTGGAGGTGTGTATACATAAGGGCTGGATGCAGGAGGCGCCTAGGGAGGGAGGGGCTGCGTCCCCGCTTGCTCATCTCAGACGCCATGTTTGACTAGGTATCAAACCATACAGGGGATCCGATCAGACTGGGAATGAATGGGGCTGAGGGGATGCTGTCGCAGATTTTTTTCAGGAGCGAGCCATCTTTAGCCGAGAATGTGGGATTGGCTCGCTTGGGTACTGTACAGCAGAGAAGGATCCTTACGATCTTGGCGGGTGAAGATCGAAGGCCGCTTGCGGAAAATGAACACTTCAGGTACTGACCCACCGACAAAGTCAGCCCCGCGGACGACGGCAAAAGGATCCTGTTGAAATTGAATGCAACTCGGCAGAACGCCGTCGCTCTTTCTTTCTTTCTATGGCTATTTTTTCTACAGCCGGTTGATCTCCCAGTCTTCGACCGTGCGCTCAAGCGCGTCTTCGGGCGCCGTGTCAAACGGACCCGTCTCAGTTTTCCGCGGCGTGTGGCGCTCCTTGAGAATGTCGGGCTTGGGGATGATCGTGCCCGTCTTCTTGGACACGCGCACCTTGCTGCCTTCGTCGGTAAAGCGGATCGCCACGCGCGTGGGCTTGCCCACCGACGGGTCCACGAGGTTCACGTTGCTGTAGTGGACCGGGCCCGGCGCGAGGTACGAGCGGCCCGGTGCCGCAGGCGTCGACTTGACGTAGCGGTTGTGCTGTAAGGTCCCAACAAAAGAAAATCGCGTCAATTCTAATTGCATTCGCCACTTATCATTGGAGACATTTCCAGACGCACCATGTTGATGTTCTCGACAATGACCTTGTTCTTCTCGCGGACGACCTGCACGACCTGGCCCTGCTTGCCCTTGTGCGGCCCACTAATGACCTCGACCTGGAACAACAAAAACGGAGATAAGTTGCCGATCTTTTTTTCGTTTCTCGCGCATTCCGGCAGCTACAAGAGCCGAAAAAGGCAGCAAATTGCACGCACGAGATCACCGCGGTAAATGTGCCAGTTCTTGATGAGCTCAATGGCCTTGGTCTTTCGACGCGGGCCCTGCAGGAACGCCAACGGGATGCGTGCAGCCGCCATGGTGATCCGCTCGTGTCGCGCTTGGTATCAATTGCGTTCGCCACCACAAAAGCGCCACCAACAAACTTGCCTGGGGACATAAAAACCTCAAAACCTCATCAAGCTCCAAATACTACCGTAAACTATCTTAACAATGCGCTCTAACTACTATTTCAGTACTCGACCTAAGTTGCTCGCCTCAATACTGGCCCCTCGACCAAAACGGGTCGGGTTTGTGACGTCCCCAGCAGGCTGCAGACATTCGAAGTGGGTTGAACCCGTCGTTACGGAACGGGGAAACCCAGACCTGCTCGGGATCGGAGAGCCACCAGAACCTGTGGGGAATCAATCCAATCCAATCCGACCAAGAAGAACGGACTGGCGACTCGAAGAAGGGAAGGGAGACAACCGCCCACGTGCAGATCCACGCAAGAGAAAAAGACTCAGCACCAAAGACACCATGGCGGACGTTGCTGTGAAGGAACCGACTGTCGAGAGCGAGGGCGTCGCGCCGCCGCCAGCGCCCGAGGATGTGGCCGCGATGTTTGATTTGACCAAGATGAAGAAGAAGAAGAAGAAGGTCAAGAAGGAGAAAAAGGAAGGTGGTGACGACGACGAGGCCGGCGAGGGCGCTGGTGATGCTGGCGATGACGCTGCGGCGTTGGCGTCTTCTTCGGCGACGGTCGTTGCCGGTGCCACGGGCGTGCTCGTGCAGGACCCAGCGACGTACTCGTACCAGGCCGATCTGCTTGCGCGTATCATGTCGAAGCTCCACGAAAACAACCCGGAGCTTTCGGACCGCAAGCGCGCGACCATGAAGCCGCCCCAAGTCATGCGAGGTATGTGCGCTCTCTGTTATCAGTGGGGAACGAGGGGAAAATAAGAAACTCACTCGGATGTTTCTATCATAGTCGGTACGAAGAAGACACTGTGGGTCAACTTTCCCGAGATTTGCCAAATGATGAACCGCAACCCGGAGCACGTGCTCCAGTTTACGCTCGCGGAATTGGGTACCGAAGGCTCGATCGACGGCTCGCAGCGGCTCGTGATCCGTGGTCGCTTTGTGCCCAAGTACATTGAGTCGCTGCTGCGCAAGTACATTACCGAGTACGTGACGTGCCAGATGTGCCGCTCGCCCAACACGACGCTCACGCGCGACAGCGTGAGTCGATTATACTTTGTCCACTGCCAAGAGTGCGGCTCGTCGCGCTCGGTCTCGACCATTCGCACGGGTTTCCACGCTGCGACGCGTGCCGACCGTAGAGCGGCCCGGAAGTAGGTGTGGTCCACCATGTCGAGGCGTGTCTGGTACTACTATCAGGCAGCTACAGTAGATTCCACGAGCATGAGAGAGAGAGAAATGTAAGTGCTGTATCCCTAGATTGTGGAGAAGGGAAGGGGATACACAGAGAAATGAACGAAAATGAAAAACAAGTGTTGGTTGTGATCTCAGTAAAAACGTCTAATAGTATGCCCAAGGTCCCCTCCCCGATCTCTTATGCTCGCTTCTGCTTCTTGCTCCCATTGGCGTGGCTGGCCATAGCCGCTCGCTTCACGCCCGTGCCTTTGCGTGTGACGGTGATGTGACGCTCCAGGCCGTCGCCCACACTCACATGGTCGAGTCCGAGTCGCTCGGCGCAGTCGTGAGCAAGGAGCCGCTCAAAGCCGTTGAGGTTTGGGTCGAGATGGAGCACGTCGGTGCGGTCGCTTTCGGCATAGGCCTCAATGGCCTTGACCAGCGAGTGGGAACTGCCCGTCGAGATGCCCACCTTGGCAGCGGGAGCCGCTGGCGCTGCGCGAATAGGGGCTTTCGGTGCGACCACGCGCGGCTGCTTAGTCACTGGTGGTGGCGCCGCATCGTCACTACTGCTGTCCGAGTCTGATGACGCCTTTCGCTTGAGTGGCAGGGTCTTGGTCGCGGGCGGTGGTGCGACGCCTTCATTCTCCGACTCGGATTCCGACTCGGACGAGATTGTGATCGTCGAGGGCATGGCTTTCGTCGTCGATTTTGCTGCGGGAGTGGACGTGTTGTCCACAATTGGTCGCTCGTCTTCAAAGTCGTCGTCGTCGCTGTCGCTGGATGCCGCGTTCTTCTTGGCGGAAGCCGAGATCGTTTGCTTGACCGCGACAACCGCTGCCTCGACGATCGACTGCTTTACTTCTTCGACACTGTCGTCATCGTCGTCGTCGTCTTCTTCGTCGGACGATTCCGACTCGCTCGAGAGATCATACTTTGGAACGCTCTTGACATGTCCAGCCGTCGCCGCTCGCATCGCAGCCGCGGCCGGGGATTCTTCCTCTTCGCTCGCGGCCTCACTCTCTGCACTGGATTCCTGGGCTGCACTTTGCTGTGGAATAGACTGCTGATGCTGCTCTTCTTCCGCTTCCTCTTCCTCGTCGGACGAGTCGGATTCCGACTCGCTCGGAAGATCGTACTGTGGCACGCTCTCAATGTAGCTCGTCACGGGTTTGGCCACGGGCGTCTCGCTCTTGGCTTTCTTCTCATTCTTCTTTGGCGCCGGCGCCTGTGCCGTCTCTGCTGGTTCCTCAGACAGCTCAGAGCGCGCGTGGCCTCGCAGACTCTTGAACTGATGCACCGAGGCATCGCAGCCGCCACAATACACGACACCACAGTCTTCACACTGGACACTGGCCGTCTCCGTCTCGCACTCACTACACAGCGTACGCTTCTTGACTGCAGGCAGTCGATCCTGTGTATGGGCCTTCATGACCTTGGGACGATGCACGAGCGTCTTGCAGTCGTCACAGTACAGGGCATTGTCACACGCTGCGCACTGCCACGTCGCCGTCCCGGGCTGTTCACACTCGATACACGTGCGAACGTCAGCTACTGCCCCATGGGCTACTGACGCTGGCGCTGGCGCCGCCACCACGACTGGTGTCTTGGTCTGCTTCTTCACGGGTGCGGCCTTGGTCGTCGTGGTTGCCTTGGTCACTGGAACTGGCTGCGTGGGCACGGCCGCCGACGACGTCGTCACGAGCGTGGGCGGCACGTGGGCAAACACACACTGACTGCCACGTGCACACTTTCCAGCCGCGAAAAACGAACACCGCTTGGCCGTCGGTGGGAGCGCCGGGTTGTCACAGTGGAGAAACGCACAGTCGGTGCCCTTGGCGCATTTACCGACCGCGAAGAACGCACACTGCGTCCGGATACTACCAGGCTTGGGTGGCGGCAATACGCCAGCGCCCAGCACATGGGCATAGCGGCACTTGTCGGCTTGGGCGCATTTGCCCTTGGCAAAGTTGCGGCAGATGGAGGCCTTGGGGATACCGCTAATGTCGTCACCGTCACTGGAGCATGCAATCGGCATTGCGGTAGTACGCGTCGTCACTACCGGAGCCATCGACTCTGTCTTGCTGTTCTTGGGCTTTGCACTGCCCACGACTGGTGGTGGTGCGGTCAGCGCCGCCTTGGGCGTGGCCGTCTCGGCGGTCGTGTCGCTATCGCCGTGCCAGTACTTGCACAGGTCGCCTTTGCGGCACTTGCCCTCCTGGAAACCGCGACACGGCCGCGTGGTCTTGGCAAACGTGCGCACGTGCTGCGCCGTGATCTTGGTTCCTTGGACGACTGCGCCATTAAGCGACACGGCCGCGCGCTGTGCCGCTCGAGTCGAGGCAAACACTACGTGCGCGCCGCCGAGTCCGTCCAGCTTGACGCGCAGCATCTTGCCGTGCGAGCCGACCACGGTCATGAGCGCGCTCTCGGTTACCGATGGCAAGAGCCCCTTGATGGCGACCGCTGTCTCCTTGGGGTCCGCAGGCGGGATCTTGGCGGCGGCGACGTCGTCGCCCATGGTCTCGGGCATTGCTGCTTTTTCGTTCGTCAATTGCGAACCAACAAAACTGAAAGCGTTGGTGAATGGACATCAAGTATGCTATATCGGAGGTAATAGATGTTATACCACAGGATTTTGTTGGAAACGCACCAAAACAAACAGAAACGTTGCCGCCATCACTCACCACGAAAAAAAGGATGGCGAGACGACGCGGCGCGAAGAAGCGCACTGCGGACGACGTGGCGGCTGCTGAGCGTGAGGCGGCGCCGCAGCGGAACGATGGAGAGACGGAAGAGAACGACGCCAATGCGAGCGCGGTGAGTGCGAATGGATTGGCGGCCAACAGTCCTCAAGAGACGCCTTCCAACATGTCGGTGGCTGTCGCCAAAACCAAGACCACGAACGGCGCCATCGCCGACAGCGACTCGAGCGATCAAGTGAGCGAGGACTCGGATGGCGCGCTGAACGGAGCTGACGGCAGTGCTGATGCATGGCGTGCCGGCGAAGGCGAAGGAGAGGAGGATGAAGAAGACGAAGAGGACGAGGAAGAGATTCTTGTCGTGCTGGAACTCGCTGACTTCAAGAACCACCCAATCTTGGACGATTACAAGTCGATCACGATCGAGGGCATTGACACGGCCAAACCGACGCTCCACATTGGCGAGTACTCGCTCCATGGGCAATTGGAAGAGACCGTCGGGACCCATTACTTTTACGACACCAAGAACCGCACGGACGACAATGCCTACCGGTACACGGGCCAGACCACCAAGAAAATCAAGTTTACGATCGCGCCGCCCGAAGAATACTAAATGTATCGAGTGTGTACAATAGAGTCCATCAGTCCATCATGGACATGAGAAGCCAAGTCATTTTTACCTTCACATATTGCATTCCAGCCCAGCGAATTATTCTCACTCTAGAAAACTCCATAGATCCTCCAACCTCGCTTGTCCCCATGGGACGCAGAGGACAAGGCAGATTGTTCCGCTGTGAGATGCCCGTCGAGTCACTTAACGGTAGAGCTGCTCGACCGCCAAGTTGTGGGCAATTTCAAACTCCCATCGGTCACCGTTCGCGAGCAGCTTGGCCTTGTCGTACAAGAGCTCCTCGTGGGTCTCGGTCGCAAACTCAAAGTTGGGGCCTTCGACGATCGCGTCCACGGGGCACGCCTCCTGGCAAAAGCCACAGTAGATGCACTTAGTCATATCTATATCGTAGCGCGTCGTACGACGGCTGCCGTCGGCACGCGGTTCCTATTCAAGTAGACAGCCACACAAGTCAGCCACCCGCACATTTTGATATTTCTTTGCCAGTATTTAAGACGTACGGCCTCAATGGTGATGGCCTGGGCCGGGCAAATGGCCTCGCACAGCTTACAGGCGATGCATCTATACACATACAAACAAAACCGCATTAGATCTCCTTTCTATGCCAACAAAATATGTCAAACCGCAACGAATTTCGTACCGCTCTTCGCCGCTCGGGTAACGGCGCAGCGCGTGCTCGCCACGGAAGCGCGGGCTCAGCGGTCCCTTCTCGAATGGGTAGTTGATGGTCGACTTCTTCTCGAGGTGGATCTCCCACGCGAGCCACGTCGCGCGGAACACGTCGCTGAGGAAAAACACGTCGGCGGCCTTTTCGACGATCTCGTTAAACGTGGGCTTGCGGCTCTCGTCCTGGACGGCCTTCTCGAGACCCGACGAGAACTCACGCACAGCCAGCACGTTCGACGCCGCGGGCGACGCCTGGCGCACGGCAGTCTTGGCCGTCGCGGCCACAGAGCGACGCAGCATCACACTCATACTGATCCTTTTTCGCTTCTTGAGACTGCTTTCCGCTCCCCAAGGCGTCACCGTCACCTCACACCAGAGAGCTAAACGGGCCGGCCCATTTTCAAACTGGACCACCGAACTCTGACTGTGAGTAAGTGGCGAAGAAGCAAAACCCGTTGACCCGTTTTCATGGACCTCCAAAACGAACTTACTGCGAACCGGGTTTAAGAGAGATACACCATGTGCATCGCGAGGAGACATTCGCTTGGCTGGTGGCTGGAAGCGCTCCAATTGGCGAGGTGGTCACTATTGGCGACGTAGTGAGGACGACCATGGCCGCGACCAACAGCGCGTTCGCGCTCTGCAAGGTACGCCGTCTATAGTAGCTCTATATGGAGTGATGGTATGGGTGCTGACTGTAATCACGGGACGAGTAGATTCGCCAGTCGATCAGTCTCCTGCCATGCCACATTGGCGAGTCCCGCGTGGGCATTGACCAGGAAATGACGGCGCAGCTTATGCAATACTCTGAAAAACTCCAGGGCGTGATTCTCTCATTCAGCAATGTCAAGCTGGAGCGACCGGTCGGTGCGATCATGAACGAGCAGCCGTACATCCACTGCAAGGTGCTCGCCGACGCGCTCGTGTTTCGGCCGCGCGAGGGCATGACGCTCGAGGGCGTCGTCAACAAGATTGGTAGCAACCACATTGGTATGCTGTTTGCCGGTGTCTTTAACGGCTCGGTCGCTGCGTCGGAATTGCCCAAGGGATACGTTCACAACTATGCACAGGACGCGTGGTACGTTCTGGTGTAGCTCTTCGTTTTGAGATCCCAGTGGACTCATGTCGTTCACTGTGTTTCATGACAAAAGGAATGGTGCGGATGGCTCGTCGATCGCTGTGGACGATACGGTCGAAGTAAAGGTGTCGCGTGTGCACGTGGCCGGCGGCATGATCGCCATTGAGGCGTCCATGCGGCACATAAAGAAACCGCTGCGCCGCAAGTCGATCGAGGCGACGGCGACAGCGACGGTGGAGGAGAAGAAAAGCAAGAAGGACAAGAAGGAGAAAAAGCACAAGGAACCCAAGCGTTCCGAACCCGTGGAAATAGCAGCAGAGGAAGAGGAGGAGCCGGTGCCGTCGCCTGTAGTCTCGAAGAAGCGAAAGAAGGACAGAGCAGTAGCAGCACCGGCGGCTGCACTCGTCAAGGACGAGCCCGTAGAAGAACCGACCAAAAAGAAGAAGTCCAAGAAGAGCAAGAAGGAATAGATATCTCGATATTCGACCTATAGACCGACAAATGCGACAATGTGTTTTTTTGTATGTCGTGGCCCCGTGTGTTTCCAAAACCGACTCGTTATTCGTAGCGAAGGCGGCTCTGCAGCGGCTCGGGGATCCCACGCAGCGGTTGCTTTAGATCCCAGACGCTCCAGTTGGGCGACTGCTGCGTCTTGTGCCACTTGAAGTCGTTCACTTTGGACCAGAGTCCATTGTCGCGCTGGAGCCCGAAGCGCTCGAGCTGCTCCTCTAGACCGGCATAACTGAGCCGGTACGCACCAAAGCGGAGCTGGTGGCAGTCTTCAATGATCGGGTGGCTCGCGATCCGCAAGTGGAAGCTCGTCGACGAGCTATGGTGGACACGCAATTGGCGACACGCAATGAAAAACTCGCAGTGCTCGCAATGCTCGAGCCAGAGACTGCCGTAGATCGGGCCCGTGTACACGACGCAATGCTTGAGCGCATCTCCACGGATCGCCGAGGTCTCGACCGATACGAAAATGACACAGTTGGTGAGCCGTGAAAAATTGAGGTCCCGGCGGCGCTTGCCGTTCTCTCCTTCGTCGGGAAAAGTCGACTCGTCAATGATGATCACGTCGTTCTCGCGGTCGGCAAACACCAACTCGTCTTCGTTCACGTATGAAAACGAAGCCGACACTTTGTCTCTCTGGTTATTGTCAACACCAGAGTCGCCTTGATTGTCAGACGGGGGTAGAGCCGCTGTGTCACCTTTCTTGGCACGGGCCTTAAAGGCAAACTTTTTGCGCGGCGCAAACGACGCACGCGTGGTTTCAATCAGTTCCAACAGCTTGGCAACAATGATCTGCGACTGGCGAATGTCGTACGGCGACAGATAGAGCGACGCTGCACTTGCCGCGTCTTCGCGCATCTCGTTGATGAGCAGTACTTGGTCGTCGAGCTTGATAGCGCGCGATGGTTCCACGGGTACGGGCTGCTTCTTTTGGTCGACAAATACGTTGACCTGACGCCGCACACGGTCTTCGTGGTCGAGAAACTTTTTCCAAAAGCGCTGAACGAGCTCGTCAGAGCTTTGCTCCAAGTAGTCGGCGCGGCCGGCGCGTTCCTGGCGCCGCTTGGCCTCAAGGTCTTTGCGGAGCTGCTCGGTCGCGCGCACAATGCTCTCGCTTTGGGTCTCGACCATCGGAATGTCTCCGCACGTCGTGAGCTTTTCGCGGCGCACGAACGCACCGTGGAGCGGCTCGCACTCAAAGTACCGCACGCTGTCGAACGCGCCGTCGTTTTTGCCCAGCGGCTTGTCGAGCCGCACGCCGATCCACTCGCCCGTGGGTAGACCTTGCACGGCGCCAATGTACATGATGTCGCCAAAGCGACGCAGACTCGCACGCAAACCCGTGCCCGTCGAGATCAATTCGCAGCGCTGGCCCACATGGAGTTCTTCATTGGCGGGCGCAACAGACGCTGACGCCGGCGGAGTGTCCATTCCGAGAGCCATTCTTTCACCTTGGTGGCGGTTGGGAAAATGGAAAAATTGTGGATGGAATCTGTGAAATTCACGTTTTCCAAAACTGATTTTGAATAAAAAATCGAGAGAACAGATCGAACGTTTATGATTGGCTGTAATCATCAAAATTCGTGTTCTAGCCAATCATAGCTGGTGAACCCAATGAACAGCAGCGGGACAGTTTTTCTCTTCATGGGAGAACGGAGCACTTTCGGATCGTCGGCATCGAGGGGGAAGAACTTTTTCGGATCAAGCAAGATGAACCCGCCGCCCCAAGGCTTCGCGGAGCCCGGCCAGCCCGGCTACCAGCCGCAGCAGGGATACCCGCCGCAGCAGCCGGGATACCCACCGCAACAACCAGGGTACCCGCCACAGCAGCCCGGATACCCGCCGCAGCAACCAGGGTACCC
>JAADVC010000289.1:0-25327 GCA_023334575.1 Pythium volutum
AGTACTGTGATTTCTACGTAAAGTACGAAAGCTTGTTGAAGGCTTCAACAAGCTTTCGTACTTTACGTAGAAATCACAGTACTCCATTTCGAACGAGGGGAAAAAAGAGGGTGCAAGCCACGCGGTCGCCGCCGATAATTGCTTGACGGGACCATGAACATCGCCGCGTCCGGCGCAAGCAATGGCGCCACGACGCCCGCTATGTCGCTCCAGGACAAGCAAAAAGGTACGGGGATTGTATACGATGTGTGCAGCCGCGTTTTCGCGGCTGAAAACGCCTCTGAACTCGCGCCAATCGCTTAATACCAACTGTTACACGATAGAGAATCTACTTCGCATGCTCGACTTCAACGCCGAGAACGCCGACACGTCGCTGGACGCGTCGGACCGCTGGGGCGAGCAGTGGAAAGTGCTGATCTACGACCGCATGGGCCGCGACATTATCTCGCCAATTCTTAAGCTACACGAGCTCCGCAAAAAGGGCGTGACGCTGCACATGCTGATTGACGCCGAGCGCGACGCGATCCCGGACGTGCCGGCCATCTACTTTGTCGAGCCGACGCCGCACAACATTCAGCAGATCATTACCGACTGCGGCAAGGAACTGTATAGCGCTGTGCACCTCAATTTTGCGTCGCCGCTCAGCCGCGAAGGACTCGAGTTACTCGCACGGCTCGCGGTCGAGCACGGCTGCACAGGCATGGTGCGTTGTCGTAACCGTAACCCCTGGTAGTATGGATATTGTGGGCTGACGTTGCATCTTCGTACTGCAGATCTCCAAGGTGTACGACCAGTACACGAATTTCGTATCGCTCGAGCCGACGCTGTTTTCGCTGCAGCTCGCCAACAGCTACCGCGCGTACAATGACCCGACGCTGGGCGACGCCCACATTGAGCAGGCCATGAACGCGATCGTGCGCGGCGTCTTTTCCGTGCTCGCGACCACGGGTAAAGTGCCGGTCATTCGCTGTCCCAACAATGACGGCCCGTCGCGCATGGTCGCGCAGCAGCTCAACCAAATGATCCGCGACTACCTCGTCGCGCGCAAGGGCGTGTTCCAGGACACGAGCAGCTCGAGTAATTTCCAGCGACCCGTGCTCATCATTATGGACCGTAACGAGGATCTGCCGTCGAGTCTCCACCACCCGTCGACCTACCAGGCGCTGGTCGACGACGTGCTCAAGATCTCGCTCAACCGCGTCAAAGTGAATGTGCAGACCTCGTCGGCGGACGACCCACAGGCTGGTGCTGGCGCGGTCAGCGGTCGTACGACCGAACGCACGTACGATCTCGACGTGACGAGCGACAAGTTTTTCGAGACCCACGCCGGGAGTCTATTCCCTGAAGCCATTGAAGCCAACGAAGAAGAGATGAAGCAAGTCACGCGAAAGGAAGAGCAGATTCGGGCCAAGGTATGGTATACTTACTAACGGGGGGGCTTGTTGGCTACAGACAGCACTAACCCTGTTTAAATTGCTCCTATTAGACGGGTGGAAGCGAGGCGCTCGCGAACGGCACAAAAGATCTCGTCGCATTTGTCGACACGCTGCCGGCGCTGCTCGAAAAGAAGAAAATGCTCGAAGTGCACACGAACATTTTCCACGCGGCATTCGAGAGCGTGACAGCACGCCACATTCCCAACTTCTCCATGCTCGAGCAAAAGCTCATTGATGGGTCCCACGCCGACCGCCAGGAAGTGCTGCAGCTTTTGTCTGGTCCGGAAATGGGCTCAGTCGCTGACAAGACGCGGTTGCTCATGATCTACTACCTCACGAGTGGCGCGTCCAGCGCCGAGATTGCGGAATTTGAACAGGCCTTCCAGCAGATCGCGGCGGCGCGTGGTGGCGTGCGCACCGAGCTGTTCACACAGGCGTGGAAGTTTATTCGACAGCACACGGCATTCCAGAAGCACGCCAGTGTGGGCGGCTCGCTCCACGACGGCGCACAGGGTTCAGGCTCGGTAGCGGGGGCCGCCGGAGCCGTCAACATGAACAAGTTCAAGGGCCTCGCACAGGGCTTTCTCGCGCAGGCTGCTGCGAGCGTCAAGAACTTTTTACCGGAAAACAAAAAGCTCCACATCACACGCGTCACGGATGCAATCTGCGAGCTCCGGCCCAATACAGAGGACGACACGTTTCTCTACTTGGATCCCAAGATCAAGTCGCTCGGCGATCCCGTGCCTCGCCAGCGCACGCCGTTTCGAGAAGCCATGGTGTTTGTCATTGGCGGCGGCAACTACAACGAGTACCAAAACCTCATGGCGTACGCCAAGGCCCAGCAGCCACCGCGGTCCGTGTGGTACGGTTGCACGGAGCTGCTGAGCCCCGAGGAATTTCTGCAGCAGCTCGGCTCCATTAGCGTTTGAAAACGTGAAAGAGTGAATGGAGTAATACATAGTATCGAGGAAGGAATGGCCTACAGTATACCCACTTTGCCTTCTCTTACCAGGAGAGGCGAGAGTGACTTTAGACGCAGTCGTTGCCGCTAATGTCGAGACAGGAAAAGTCGTGCGTGGCCTTGACGACCTTGGCCTTGTACGCGACCGTCTTGCCACGGGTCCACGAGTAGCCATTGTCCCACGAGAGCACGACCGTGCCGTCCTCGGTCGCCGTGTACGAGCCCGCGATACTCTCGCCCGCCGCGACGCGCGTCTTGGGGATCTTGTCGACCTCGACCGCGCCGCCATCGCCCTGTGTGCGCAGCTTGACACTGAAATCAATATCGTGGGCCTTGACCTCGTACTCCCAGCAAATCGTATCGTTTGCCGCGATGCGAAACGGCAGCTGCAGTGTGCCGCCGGCCTTGATCTCGGCCTGGGTCGCGCCGTCTTCACACAGCAACACAAAGCTGTCACGCCCAAGGAAGCCCGTTTGCGGGATCACGTGGGCAAGATTCTTGCCGCCCAAGAGCTTGGGCAATTGCTCGCGGCCACCGAGCAGCTCGACCAAGTGGGCAAACGCGTCGCTGCTCATGTGGATCTTACTGAGCTGCGTCTCGGCGAGCTTGGGTTGGATCGCCGACCAAATCTTGTGAAAGATCCACGGCGTGTGGAGCAGCAGCGTCTCGTGGGTCGTCTCGGGGTAGCACGCCGTCGCGATGCGGATGCTGTTGACGACGCGCGCCAGTAGCCGCGGATGGAACCGTGCGATCGCAAAGCCTTGGAGATTACGCACAAAGACTGTCTTGACGAGCTTTTCGTTCTTGCGGCTGAGCTGGTCGAGCTTGATCGCACGGTACTCCATCTCGAACAAGAAAAACTGGGTCCACTCATCGTCCGTGACTTGCTCGACCAGTCCCTTAAAGTCGGCGTACCCCGACATTTCAAAGTAAAAGACGTGGTCGTTCGTCGCGTCCATAAGATCGTACGCGTGGAGAAACGGCGCGTGCTGGATCAACTTGGCATATCCGGGAAACTCGTCGGGCGCGAGATTCTTTTCAACGATCGCTGTACGGATCTCGTCGAGATGGAGCGTCTTGCGCTGCGTCATCATGTCGCGGAATTTCGTCGCCGCGACCGCGACGTTTTGCTTGTGGCCACGCAGAAAGCGCAGCAAGCGCACGTCGCCCACGAGCTCAGGGAACTGGCATTCCTTGAGTTCGTCTTCCAGACTCATGCGCAGTGCTGCCACACACACAAAACCCCACCTCACAGGTGAGAGCGCCGGTTGATCAGGAGTACGATTGCCAGACCGTACCTCGCAAGTTGTCCTTCTCCTGCTCGGGGTTCTCCGAGAGGATAAAGCACTGCCACTCGGTCGTGTCGTCCACGAGCATCTTGGAGGCCGACGCGTGGACCACGGGAATCTCGCTGAATGAACCGAAAGACGTTAGTGCCCCCATGCCGTCGAAAGTATGATCCAGATCCGAGGACGGAATGTCCAAGAGCCCCGACGGCATGCGTCCCACGTGGTCCAGAGAGCTCACGCGTCGAACGCGCTCGCATTCCATCGCCTGGTACGCAAACTATCAGTCCCACGATCCAACACCACGACAAGTAAATTGGCTTGAATAAAAAGTCTCACCTCTACGGCACACTTTTGCGAGCGCCGGCGTTCCGCTTGGCTCTGGGCCTTGACGTCTTCGACCTCTTCCATACGTCGCAGACGTTCCGTCTCGACTGCGAGCGTAGCCGCGGCGGCGTTTCGCTCGCGCAGCAGCTCTTCCTGGGCGGTCGCGACCTCAAGCTCCCGCACGCGACGCTGCTTTTCTTCTTCGGCCGCCGTGATCGAGTACTCAATGTTGATCTGGCGAACAATCTCGAGCTCATCCTACGACATTAGTCCTGATGTGAGCCATTGAAGCCGATAAGTCCCTCTTATCTAGTAAGAGTCGCACCTCCTGGTCTTTCGCCTCGCTGACGCGACGTTCTCGCTCTACCTCTGCCATCGCATCGGCACTTTACGAGTCCCACCCGTCAGCCTTCCGGAAAGAGAGAATCCTCACACCAACAAACGTACAGCTTTTGGTTCTCGACACGCTCGGCCTCGCGCACAACCACGTCTTCCTTCGTTTCTTCGACCACATCCTGCTCGAACAGAAACAGACTCGCGCTTTCACGGCGTGCAGCCGTTTCTCTCGCGTCCAACTCGGTCGGCGACTCGCTCGCCTCATTTGTCTCCATCCTGCTGCTCGCCTCGATCTCCATCTTCGTCGTCGCGTCTTGCGAGCGTCTCTGCTGCGGCTTTTTGCGTGGGCCCATTCCGAGTACACTTGAGTGGTCGGCTGCTGCTCTGGCCACTGCCTTTCGCACAGACGTTCGCCAGCTTCGCTCGCCCGTTTCATTTTTTCTTTCCCTGGTGACCCTTTGAGCTAGACCACCACTCACACATTCATTCTGCTCGCACTTCAACATCACTGCGGGCATTCGCGATCGCGGGTGGCGACGGCTGCAAGAGTCGCTGCTTATCCTGAACACGGCGTCTCGCAATGTCTTTCATATCGTCGGCAAACTGCTTCTTGCGCGTGTACACAACAGCATCGTGGCGCTCCACGGCGCCGGGCAGCTTCTCGCGGACCATCTCGTTCCACTGCTGAGTCTCGTGCTGCAAGTCCATGAGCAACTGCTGCTCGTGTGTGCGACGGCGCTGCTGCATTCGCCGCCGTTGGTGCTCGCCGTCAAAGTGGTAGGCCCGAGCGAGCTTGTCTCGGAAAATATTGCTCTCGGCGATCGCAGCGTCCGCACGCTGCGTTTGTTCGTCGCGAAGCCGCGATTCGATGGCCGTGAACGCTTCGCGCTGGTCGTCTGGGATACTCTGGAACGCGACTTCGTGGCCGAGGTACTTGAACTCGTAATAGTAGTGGCGCACGACGCGCTCGTATCTCAATTCCCACACGTCACTGCCCATTGCCGACCGCACGCTATCTACAAACGCATTGCTGCTATCCGTTGCGTGGGCTGGCTTCCAGACGGCAACAATGGTTGGGTAGATTACGCTCATGTCGTGGACCCACGCGTTGACTTGAGAGGGCGTGTACCCGTTCATCGACGCTGTCGCATGCACATCACCGTGCTGCCACCGCCCATTGCGCCAGTGGTCGCTCCACTTGTCTGGAAGTAGTGCCATGGGATTCCGGCCGATTGAAAACACGTCCAGTCGCGACAAGAGCCCTACCCACTCGACGGGGATCGCCATGATTTTGTTGTGGTAGAGGTCGAGCTTCTTGAGCGAGTGACCAGCGGGAGCACTTTCTAATTCACGCGGCAAGAGCGCGAGCCTGTTGCCCGACAGGTTTAAAACTCGTACCGCTGGGAGCCCCAACAGACACGGCTCGATGCTGGAAAGGTGGTTGAACGATAGATCGAGGTACTCGAGTTTGTGCAAGTGTTCCATGGATGGCGTCAGCGGGACCTTCAATGCATTGTGGCTACACACAAGCATCTCCAATTCATGCCACACGACGACGGCGTCGGGAAGAGCCGAGAGCTTGTTGTGGCTGAGATTTAGATTTTGAAGCGACGCCATGCAGCCGATTTCTTCCGGCAAGCTGGTGATCTCGTTCCAAGAGAGATTGAGTTCACGCACATTGATTAGTGCCCCCATTTCCATGGGGATCTCACTCAAGTTGTTGTGCTGGAGGTCGAGGGCGTGGAGACACGTCAACAAACCAATTTCCGGTGGGAGAGGCGACCGCAAAAGGTTTCGAGAGAGATCGAGCACTTCGAGCACCACGAGCTGGCCAATTCGATTTGGGAGAGTCTCCATTTTGTTTTTGGCGCCGCGAAAGACCACGAGTTCTCGAAGCATGGCCGCACACTCAGGAAACGCCATTAGTGCATTGTTGGAAACAGTGAGCTCTTGGAGATTCTGGATCTTGCCGAGCGCCTCGGGGAGCGAAGTGAAGTTGTTGAACGCCAAGTCGACGTGCCGTAAATTGTGGAGGGACGTTCCAAAGACGTGCTTTCCAATACGCTTCAGTTGTGACCCCGACAGGTCGAAAATGACAAGGCTCTTGAGATCGTGGAATGAATCTGGGAACTTTTCCAGCGCCGTACAGCCTCTCAAGCGAAATATCTTGAGCGCCTGGAGTTCTCCGATGGCTTCAGCAACCATAGTGAGTGGTGGGTTATAGCTCAGATCGAGGTCTTCGAGCGCCACTAGACCTATACAGTACGGCTCTCGCCGGATCGAGTCTTTGACGAGGTGGTCCCCAAAGCTTTCCAGCTGGTTGTGGGCGAGATTCAAAACTCGGAGGCTTCGAAGCAGCTTGATCTGCGATGGCAGCTCAGCCAGGCAGTTGTGGCGTACGTCGAGCGTCCGCAAATCTCGCGCCTCACCAATCTCACTAGGGAGACTTTCAATCTCATTGTCATTGATGTCGAGTGCTTGGAGAGCAAACAAGTGCGTGAACATGGCCGACGGGAGGTGGCGAATGCGGTTGCCACTGAGGTTCATAATCAGCAGACTAGTCAGCGAATGGATAGCTTCTCGGCCCTTGTAAAACGCTGTGGGGATCTCCTCCAGTCGCCGCAACGACAAGTCGAGCACATCGTCCCCGTGCTTGGCCTTCTGGAGTTCGATCGTCTCCATCTTGGTGGCCATGAGCTCCTGAATGACTTGTCGTTGATGCAACTCTCGCTTAGTCTGCTCTTCGGCCATCTGAGCAACGAGTCGCTTTTCTTCTCGTGCTTGCCTTTCTTTCAGCACGCGCTCTTTGCGTCGTTGGATTTTTTCTTGTCGCTCTCGTAACGCCTCATTTGTTCGCGTAGCTGTCTCTATGTGGCGCTGCTGCGCAAAAAGTGCTCGCTTTTCGTCCTGGGCCTTTTCACGCCGTGCCTTCTCCAATGCGCACACTTCATCTTTGGCCCGCATCGCCTGCGCCAGCTCGTCTTGCTCGACTTGGGTGATCCAGTCCATGAGCGCGCGCTTCAATTGCTGTTGTTCATACTTGCGTTGCTTGCTGTGACCCAAGAAAGGATTGCTGAACCGTGCCGTTGGTGATTCGCCAATGATTGGCTCACTAAACTGCCCACTATCGGCCGATGGGATCATCGAGCGGGCAGTGATCCCTCGCTTGCGTAGCTCTTCTCGCACATCAATCAGTCCCAACCACGCGACCTTGAATTGCTCCATCGTGATGGCGGACGCGCCTTTTGGAAAACTTGCTTTCACAGTCGCCGCGTCGCGGGTAATCCCGAAGAGCTGCATGGCCTTTTCATACTCAAATACGTTGAGCAGGCCATCGCGGTCGCTGTCGAGCTGGTAGAAAATGTCGACCGGGGAAAGTACACCTGACTGCTGCTGATACGCTGATTCCTTCGTTGCGGCAGCGCGAAGCGAGTTGGTGATGTACAGCGCAACCACAAACTCGCGCTCGTCAATGTATCCCCTAACACGTTACAAGAAAATCAATCGAGTGAGTTGAAGTGTCCATCGCAAGGACAGTGTAAAAAACAAAACTCTTGCTTTTTCTGATTGTCGACAAGCTGAAAGAGCCGCATGGCCTTCGAGTCGAGGATATTGAGACCCCGATACGCGAGCATTTGCTTGTACTCTACCAAAACAGTAGATGCGTTTTTTCTCCATGACCACCAACACTCTGCAATATCCAAAAACGGTATTACCACCAAAGTCGATCGAGTCCGACTTGTCTTGATCAAAGAGTCGAAACAATTCACGCGCATTCCGCTGGAGCGCGTCCAAGTCGAGCTGGTCGTCGTCGCCCAGCGCAGACTGGTCCATCTCCATGACGGTGCTTTGCAACTTGGACGCCAACGCCTCGAGCTCGGCCTGCACTTCGGCGGCAGTCTTTGCGGGCGGCAGGTATGACGTGAAAACGCCGTGGGCCACGACCTGCGGGAGCACCGTTGGTGGCCGTGCCGCCGATGGTTTACAAATCACGACCGACGCAAACGCCAGTGGATCGTACACGCAAAGGGGCTGCTCAAAGCTCTCGGGCATTTGCGCGCCGACCCATTGGCCACTGGGCCCAAGGTCCAGCGGCACCACTTCGCCCTGGGTCTCGAGCGTGCGCAGCAGCACCTCGTCACTCGCACTGCGCGTCACCTTCTTGCCTGTCGCGACGCCCAATGGCGCGGACGCGCGTGAGAGCAGCACATATAGCGGCCAGTTCTTTTCGTTGGACACTCGCACGTTGAGAAAGCGCAGGAAATACGTCGAGTGGACAGCATCGTCTCGTGCGGCTCCTCCGGCGTGGGTCAGCACTTGATGCTTGCGCACGACGAGCTAGTTCATCGCGTATACATACACTCGTAAGAGAAGGTGCTGTATGATAAAACACTAGTGGCGACCGCACCTGAACCGTGCCGACGAGCCGTGGCGGAGCCGTCGTCGTCGGCTTGGCGGGCGTCTTGGTCGCAGTCTTGAACGGGTTCTTGGTCGCGACGGGCGCCGAGTGGTCCACGAGCGACGCCTCCAGCAAGATCGTCTCGCTAGTCGACATATTATTCGAGGTCTCGTTCAGCTTCCATAGTGGTCCGTCCCCATATTCATGCGTCCACGTCACGTCACCACGCGCGCCATTGTGGTTTTCCTTTTCCTCCACTTCAATGCACCTGGATGACTTCAACCGGTTTACTACCGGTATAGAACCGGTTTATATTCACTTCAAATAGAGCGCTGTCTCCTGCCATGTTCGATTTTCGATAGAATACTTGCGCACCATGGCGGGAAATCGCCGCGGAAGAAGAACGGAAGGAAACGCGCGGCGGCGCATCCTGCCGCACGCCTGAATCGTCAGCTCATGCCCATGGTACTGTTCGTTATTCGTAACCTGGGCGTGGAGCCTTCCACCACTGGCGGTTTGTTGTGTCTCCACTGAAGCAGCCAGTACAGTGCCTCCTCACTCGCGGCGTTTTCCATTGCCACTCGTCGAGCATTTTCCTTCCATCGAAGCGCCCAAGCATTTGTGTCCAGGCGGCGTATCGTATGGACTTTGCTGGCGATCCAGTAACGCACTGACCCCCCTTCCGTCGAGCGAAGCGCCATTCGCGCAATCCCATTCGCGTGCGCAACACGCTCTCTCTCTCTTTCTTCTCTCTGGTCGAGACGTGTTCAGATTACCCAGCGCTGCGCTACATCTATCTATATCCAGAGAGAGTCGAGTATGCGCGCCGCTGCGCAGCCCCCGCGCTCGACGGCGTCGCAGCCGCACCATGTCATGTTCCGCGGCAACGCGCATGAGCGGCCGCCGCCGTCGCGAAGTCCATTCCCGGCCGCCGCGTCATCACCGTACACGCCGTCGCCATCATCCTCATCGTCGGCCTCTTCATCGTCCCATCGCTCGTCGTCGTCGTCAGGCTCCACCTCGGTACGCCCCATCGCCGTTACTCCAACACTCAGTATCCAGAATCACGGCAACGACGACAGCGATACCGGTGACTGGGCGTCTATCCGCCTGACGTCTTCTCCACCTCTAGCGTTAGGAAACGCCAGTGCAACAACCCGTGGATCGAACCACTACGGCCGAGAGAGTTCGTTTGCGACACTGCTCCATCCGCGCGCCAACAGCCGCCCCCGTGACGTGTCGGACGTGGCCGACACGACGGCCATGCTGCCGCTCGTGGTCGACGACTTTAGCCAAGACCGCATGGGCCGCGTACCGACCGTGAGATCGACGCCAACGCCTTGCCCGCCGTTGGCGCAACAGCCCAAGTCGTCGTCGTGGTCCATTGGCCGCCGCAACAACAAGCCTGAGACGTCATCGTCGTCGCCGCTCGTGCGAGCCCAGAGCCTCAACCAGCCCCAGCCCGAAACGATGCTGCCGGCGGCCCATGATATTACGCTGATGGACCACCGCGTGTTTGTGGCGCGCGACCAGTGGGTACCCCATCGCGACCGCCGTGCCTGCGTCGTGTGCGACCGTGACTTTGGGCTGCTCCGCAAAAAGCACTCGTGCCGCATGTGCGGCGACGTTGTGTGCTCGCGGTGCTCGCTGTTCAAGCAAGTCAAGCTCCCGGGCGTCGTGGGCGAAAGCAAAGCGCGCGTGTGCTCGCGTTGTTTCCTCCAGTATCGCCAGCGTGTGTTTGTCAAGACGCCCAGTGTCGACCACGCCGACGTCGTCAGCAGCAATGACGACCATCACGAACACATGCACAACCACGACCACGACCACCTTGATCAAGGCGACCACGACGTCTCCAGTGACGAAGCCAACGACAGCGAAGAATTCGCCTACGACAGTGCCGAAGAATTACCCTCTGCCGAGGACGTCATGCGCCGCACGGCCGCCAAAATGTCGGGCTTCCACTTCCCCATCACGCCGATCGACTCGTATGGCGGTCGCCCCAAGCCCGTGTCGCTGCTCGCGCCCGAGCTCATGGAGACCATGTACCGCGAGTCAGCAACGCGGGCGACGGCGTCCTCGATGAACTCGAACCATATCTACGGCCGCGGTCCGTCCATGGTATTGCTGTCCCCTGCATCAAGCTTTGATCTCTTGGACATGCGGCTGTTTGATCTCGACCGCACAAGGTCGTTTTCCAGCTCCATCTCGACCGTGTCGTCGTCGCTATCGTCGCTATCGTCGTCCTCGACGGCAAGCACAGCGTCATCATCGACGCGCAGCGCCACGGAAGAAGAACTCGCGGCCGCGATGCGCGCGAGGGAGTTGGAGACTGAAGTCGAAGCGAGCCGTGAACGCATCCAGGAGCTCGAGCGCAAGATGCAAGAGCAGGAGAACAAAAAGACGGAGCTTTCGCTTGAGCAGCAAAAGCAGCTCAGTGAAGCGAGAGAGCTCATCGCGCAGCTGCAGCAGCAGCTCACGCAGCAAGAGCAAAACGCTCGCGAGGCAGCCTTGGCGCGCGACTCCATCTGCCTGACCAACTTGCGGCAAATGCAGTACGCACAGATCCCCATTCTCGAAGCTCCGGCAGAGCGGCCCACCCGGCACCGCCGCGACAGCGTCGACGCCGAAAGTGAAGCGCTCCGGCAAAAGCTGCGGCTGCTCGAGCGTCAGCTGCAACACGCCGGTATCAACGTTGCCGAGATGATCCCGTACGCGATCGCCAAGCAGCGCATCATTGACATCTCGCGTCGCATGGGCGAGATCAGCGACGCTGAAGCAGCCATGAAGCTGCAAAACAACGCCAAGGGTGTTGTCGCATTGCGACGTGAGTACTACGTGCTCGAGCAGGACATGGAGCGATTCCACACGGCGCTGCTCATGAGCGACGAGTACATGGAAGAACAGGCCGCCAAAGAGCGCGAGTGGGAATTGGGCCATGCGCTTGCGAATGCCCAGGCGCTGCGCCTGGTACGGTCAGCGCTGCCCGTCGACATTTCGCGACTCAGCGAACAGACGCTCAGAACCATGACCACACCCTCGGGCAAGTCTATGTCGGCCGATCTCGCGCGGCGCTTTAAGCGCACGAATGTGCTCCAGCTTTTGCGGGTCTCACCACAGACAATCGTGCGCATGCACCCAAGTGTGATCGAGAGTTACCGTACTGCGGGGCTCACGCTGATTGAACGACGTGCTCTCCACGCTGCTTTGAAAGATCCGGCGAGCGAGTGGCTTAAGCAGGCGCGTGACGAGATTGCGCAGAAGAAGGCCTCGTGGTTTAAGAAGCTCAAGGACGCGTTCATGCAGGCGCTGGTCGCGTACGAGCAGCACATCGTGCAGCACCACATGGGCGACAATGCGCAGTGTCCGTTTCTCGGCAAGATGTGTGTCGTGCGTGGCGAGCAGGCCGTGGCGCAATTGTACGGAGCCCAGCTGGGCTTTCCCGAAGGCGATGAGTATTTCCAGCAAGAGATCATCAAGAGCGACCCAGAGGGAGCTGGTGAGAAGGCTCTTCTCGAGGCCAAGACGCAAGCCATGACGGCCTTGCAACTCAGTGCGCGACAGAGCGAGCTCAAACACCACTACGGTCTGCGCAACGTGCGCCTCGTCACGATGGCGCTCGCGGCTTTGGAGGAAATGGATGCCGCGATGGAACGCATCCGTGCATTAGACGGTAAGATAGCCGGTATTGTTTGTAGTTTATTGGACGACGAGCAGACGCGTGCCCAGTGGTGGCAACTCTGCCAGGACATTGCGGTCGAAGTTAGGGAGCTCACACTACAGCTCGCTCGCCGCACGGGCGTGTGTCTCACGGGCAAGCGCGACCGCAGCAAGGACGATCCCGACACGCGGTCGCCTTTGGAGGTGCGTGCGTCCCACTCGGCGGCTTGCTACGTTGACGCACTCGTCCACGACATGGTTATCACGATCGCGTCCATTAGCGTCCCAGTATCGGCCACGCAACTCAAGACGTCGCTGCCGCGGATACGCGAGATGCTGGAGGACGTCCAGGGCAAGAACGACGCACTGTTTTTGTCTCTTGTGGAGGAGATTCCCTTGCTGGGCGAACTTGACCCTGTGCTCGAGGCTGACGCAGAGGACGGAAACTCTAGCGACTCGGAAGACAGTGAACTGCCAGCCAATGGCTCCCGCGTGACCCGCTCTCTGTCGGCTGCTCGTGTTCCCTGGAAGGAGCGACAGTTGATCACGGCACCACCAACCATCTCCGCACCAGCCGAGGCAAGCCCGTTACCTGTCATTGCGGTCGCGCAAGTCTCCCCGACCACCTCGCCTCGCCGTCTGCCGCCGTCTCCGCTCCTGGTGCGTGGGTCCATGCTGCTTGACGCGATCCGTGCCAAGCGAAGCGTGGCCGTCGGTGCTGCAAATGAAAGCAGCGACGACGCCAGCCCGTTGTCCGCCGAGCCGCCAGTGGCTCCAGCTCCAGCAGCTACAGACGAACCAGCGCAGCCAGCACTAGCATCCGTCACCAAGGCAGTCGATAATGCACCCAAGGCCAACCATCTATTTGCCGCCATTCGCGCCAGGCAAAACGCAGCCCTGGCCGGTTCTGTAAACGAGCGAGCCAACCCGGTCGTCCAGACGTCGCCGGCCAAGGTCTCACCGTCCATTGACGCAATCGAAAGGGCGGTTCCGGAAGAAGAACTAGCACCAGCGACCGTCCAGAAGACTGTCGACACTGCACCCAAGGCTAACAACCTGTTTGCAGCCATCCGCGCCAAGCGAAGCGCCGTGGTTGCCAACGCTGTGGTGAATGAGCGAGTCAGCGAGGTCGTCCAGACGACGCCTACCAAAGTCTCGCCGGTTGTCGCGCTCGAAGCTGTCGTGGCGGAACCTGCCGTGGCCGCCGTGGTGGAACCTGTCAAGACGACGACCGACGAGGCCCCTAAAGCCAACAACCTTCTGGCAGCGATCCGTGCGCGCAAGGCCAACAAGGCCAACGCCGTCTCTGCGGTCGCTCCCGTGGACCACACGGTCTCATCCGCGTAACTTTGAAAACGTTTTGTAAGTACACCACTGAAATTATCGCATCGTATCCATGTATCCACACTGCAGCTTTTGGAATTCTTTATCAATGGGGGATAGCTGGATGGATGGGGTCGAGATCGCCGCGTTCCACATGCGCGGCGTAATGATGAAGCTGGGATCAAAGAGAGACGCACTATTGATTCCGTTTCTCGTCCAACTTTACCGCACAACGAACCGCATATCGACGGGCTTGGGCAGCGTCTTGATGAGCTCCATAGTCTCGGCCAGCCGCAGCTCGGACGTCGCGTAGCTGCCGACGCCGGGGTTGCCAAACGACACGAGCCAGTCGCCGGCACGGAGCTGCTCGAGTCCTCTCGAGTAGCCGGCGCCCGTGAGCCGTGACACGACAATCTGGCCATTCGTGCGTCGAAACGTGATACCCAGCGGACCTTCTTTCCACTGGATCCAGAGCTCGGGGGCCGGCAGCGACGGCTGCTGGCGGCCCGACGGACCCGCCGATGGCCGCGAGCCCCGGTCCGCGGGGCGCCGCATCGCCGCCATGACGCCGGAATCGTCCAGGTCCGAGTACGTACTCATCTCGGTCAGAGCATTCTCGCGCGGCGTCGCTCCGCCACCGCCACGCAGCGGCGGCTGGTTGCGCATGCGCTCGCTTTCAATGTACTGCTGCCGCAAGACATCGATCCGCTCGCTGCCATAGCCTCCTCCTCCTCCTCCTCCTCGTGGTGCGCTGTACTGGTCGTACACTGGCGGCGTCGACATGCCGTACGGCGTAGGCGCCTGCCGCGGGGGCGTCGGCGCAGTGTAGCCGTAGCTTGGCAGGTACGCCGGTGGCGGGCCTCCCCCTCCTCCTACTCCCCCATAGGCTCGACCTTGGCCAGACGATACGCTGCTGCCGGGCCGCTCTTCGCTGCGTGGTGACAGTGGCGGCTGTGGAGCGTCGCCGAATTGGTTCGGGTCCAAGAACCGACCCGACTGCGAGAACGTGTCGTGGTACGCCGGCGGCGGCGGCAGCGACGCAACAGTCGTGGTCTTGACACGGCCCTTTTCGATATCGGAAAAGCGCGGCAACTCGCCTGTGGTACCGGCACCGTCTCCACTGCCGCTTGGATCTTGGTGGCGTCCGTCGCCGCTGGAATTGTCCGTGTGCTGAAAGCTGTTGCGACTGCGAGGCCCGTCCGAGCCGTGGTGCTCCTGCATATCGTACGATGCGGGGCGGTGCTTTGCCAGCGCGGCGCGTCGCCCCGTCGCGCCAAACGCGGTTTCTTCACGCTGGCCGGCCGTGAACCCGGCAAAGCTGTCGTGTCGGCCCTGGTTTGCTGCCGCTTCTCGCTCCCGGAGCTCGCGGAACGATGGCACGGCCGCAGAGTCTTGACGGTCGTCCGTGGCAAAGCCCTGCCGCACGACGGGTGCCAACACCGGTGGTGGTGCCGGCAACGGAGACGGCGGCGTCGGATACTGCGGTGAGACCTCAGGAAACGGCCGTTCAAACACGAGCACGACGGGCTTGTGGACCGTCTTGAGCTTTTCGTACGTGCCAGTGATGCCCAACTCGGCGACCTCGAGCCCGGCGATCCGCACAAAGAGATCCCCGAGCGAAATGGGTGCCAGCAGCTCGGGATTGCCCGTGCCCGTGAATTTCGTGACCACGATCGAGCCGTCCGAGGGCCGCGGCTTGATCTGCACGCCCAGTGGGCCGTCGTTCCACAGCACCGTGTACTGACGCGACGTCAGCGCGCCCGCGAGCAGATCGTCCATGGCCACACGCGACTCGCGCAGGTTTTCAAACTCGCTGCTCTCGTACCGCGACGGACGCGGCGGCTGGCCGTGTGATGATCGTGGTGGTGGAGGCGCGACGTAGTCGGCGCGGCGGAACCGCATAAACAGTGGCTTGGGCGCGCGCTGCATGGTGTCGACGACCGCACGGAAGCCGATCGCGTCCGTGTCCATGCCATTGATGCGGACCATGACGTCGCCCGTGGCGATCTGCTGGACCGAGTCATCGACCGCGGTGCCCGGCGTGACCGACTTGATGGCCGGAAGGCCGTTGCTCTTCTTGACGCCGCAGCCGAGCGAGCCATGGCGCCACACGACGTCGTACTCGCCCGGACCGGGGGAATCGTCTAGTGTCGAGCTGCGCGAGTACGATGGCGGGGCCCCCGCTCCACTATACGCTGATGGTGGAGGCGGTGCTTGCTGCTGAAGCCGATACGCGGGCGACGGGCCAAGGCCAGAGGACGGATACGCATGGCCATTGGGACCCACAGAAGTCGACGACGACGACGACTCGTTCGCTCTCGACGTCGGCACAGTGGATGCGGTCGACAGCACCGACTGCGCCGACTCTTTGCGGGCCATGTCGTTCCCGGGCATTTCACTTGCGCGCATGAGATCGCCCTGGTCGTCAACGTCGTCGTCGTCGTCGTCGTCGTCGTCACTGGGCTTGTGCGGCTGAAAGCTGAGCGTCACGGGAAAGTCGGGCAGGCGTAGCTGCTCGACAATGTCCTGACAGCTCCGCGCCGTCACACGCTCGCCATTGAGCGCGACCAGCACATCGCCAACGCGCGCAACGTGGAGCCCGTCGGCCGACGAGCTGCGCTTGCTAATGCGCCGGATAATCGTCTGTCCGCGTGGGCCGGCCTTGAACAGCAGTCCAAGCTGCCCTTTCGCCCACGTGACCACGTACCCGTCGTCGTCGTCATCCGTATCTTCTTCTTCTTCGGCGCCTATTTCGGCTTGGTCGTCCAGACTCGCTCGCGGTGGCTTCTCCTGTGGTTGTGCTGTCTCCTGTGGCGGTGGTAGTGGCGGCTCCTGTGTCGTGCGAGGATCTACTAAAAGAAACTCGTCGTCGTCAATGAGGTCGTCCTTTAGCTCGTCGTCGTCTTGCTTTTCCTCGGCAATGACGGCGGCCGGCGGCGCTTCTCTCGCTGCTTCTGGAAGGGGCGCTAGTGGCGTTGTTGTAGTGGTCGCCGGTGGGGCTTCTTCGCTGTCGCTGTCGGTCACGAGCGTCATGATGCTGCGCATCTTGGCAATGCGGCTGAGCAGCACTTCGTCCGACGAGAGGCCGTCGTCAAAGCCAAACTCCGAGTCGTCGTCCGAGTCATAATTGTCGGGCGCGAACGCGTACGACGCCATCCCGTATATACGAGGTCGCTTCCTCGGTCAAATTCCAATTCTGTCAATCTCCCTATAGAGAGAGAGAGAGCGCAGCAGTGGCGATGGCGATGGCGCGCGTCGTAGGAAGTCGTGCCGTCCGTCGTTGCTGGATGTTTCTCTGTGGGACGAAGAAAAAAATAATAATGTGGGAAACGGTAATCACGGAAGTTGTGATAACCTTCAATATTGCATATGCGAAGCCAACATTGCAGCATAGCATCTTGATAAAATCGTGGGAACATCCAGGTGTCAACCCGCCACTGACCCTCATTGACAACTGTCATCCATAGACAATTATGTTATAGTTGCAACATGAGGGGTCCGCAATCCATATTTTATGTGCGAAACACGATATTGATACTCCATCCCACTAAAATCAAAGCGAATATATATTTGTACAGGTTGCACACGAACTGACGACGAGCACTTGGCGAACAGACGATCACAAAAATGTAGCCATTCGTTTTCCACGGGATCACAACAAAAACCCACTGCTGCTCGTGCTGCGGTCGCTGTCCTTGCGCGGCCGATTGCCCTGCTCCACGTGGTGCGTCTGGAGCTGGTCGCTGCGCGGCTGCGGCTTTCGTGGCAGTGGGTCTTCGGACGACGTGAGCAGCGCAATGCTCGACGCCTGCGACTCGCGCGGCGAGCTCATGATCGAATAACTATTGTCGGGTATTTGCTGCTGCGACGGCGGCTGGCGCTGCTGCTGCTGTTGCTGCGCACGGCTCTTGGCCGCGGCCGTGCTGCTCTGGAGCGCCGCCATGTCGGTGGGTGCGACGGCCGACGCCTGCACTTCGAGGGCGCGTTGCTTGTCGCGACGCCCCGTCCACCACCAATAAATAAGCACACCGCCACATGCGAGCACAATGACGCCGCTCGCGAGCACGAGCCAAAGCCACCACGGCATGAAGAAGCAGCCGCGCCCCCACGGCACGAACCGCGCAAACGAACTCTTGGTCTTGAGCGGACTGGAAAAGCAATTGCACCAGTCGTCCGTCTTGGCCGTGGTCTTGGAAATTTTCTTTTTCGACTTGGCGCCGTTCGGGCAATTGTCGGCGACTGCGAGCCCGAGCTTGGCGTTCGCTCGGTCGTGGTACGAAAACAGACCGTCCATAAACACATCGCCCAGCACGACCGACGTGCTCTCGGCAATGCCAATGGCTCGACACGGCACGTCGGCGTTGCGGCCATTCAGTTCGGGTCGGAAATAGTACTCGGGCGGGATCTCGACCGTGTAATGGCTCTTGGTACCGCCGGCACCACTTTCGTCTTCGAGTGCAAACGTAATATAGATCGACGGCAGTGTGAGCAGATTGATGCTCGCGTCGCTTGGGTCGCAATAGTCTTTGCCGCAGCACGACTTGGCAAAGTCAAAGTAGGTATCGTCAAACGACGGCACGGCCTTTTTGGTCGCAGCCTTGATGAGCGCCATCAGTGGGTTGTATACTTCGGTCGGGAACGCCATGTTGCTCGTGCCCGAGTCAATGATCGCCTAGTATACCATGCATCATTAGACCCTCCTGTAGTAGGCCACAAGAATTGTAGGGGGAAAACGTACCTGTGGCTGGTTGTAGCTGGCGCATGGCAAACCGAGACTCTTGCCGTCAAAGCCAATGTCGGTAATGATGACGACGTACCAGGCTTCCTGCACAATCGGTGTATAGAGGATTGGCCCCGAGTAAAAGGTCTCACCCTGGAGACCTTCCGTGCCGCCCACGACGAGCTGGCCAGAGTGCATCGAGTAGTTGCTTTGCGTGAGCATGGGCTGCATGATGCCGCAGAGCAGCATGCCGAACGCATCGGGCGTGCCACTCTTAGCCGTGATGAGTGCGTCGTAGAACGACGGCTTCGGGGCGTCCTTGGGTTTACCCAGCGCTTTGTAGGCGAGTCCCGTGATGCCGTCATAGTCGTTCCTGTAAAACGTATCCTGCTTTTCAATCACGAGGAAATCCTTGGGGATCGTGCCAATCTCTTTCGAGGACCACGTGTCCTTGACAAAGTCACCACTACACAAAAAAAGTCAGAGTGGCCCAGATCGACTGGAGAAATAAACGATAGACAAACGTACGCGATGGTGGCGCCAGCAAACGCGAGCGTAACACCCTTGGTGTTGACGGCGCACGTCGGCGAGTCTGCGCAGCTGAAGACCACGGCCGCGCCCGCACCACAGCAGCCGTCGCCGAGCACGGCATCGTTGGACGAGCCCGTGTCGGCAATGAGTCGAAAAGAAGTCTATCATCCAATACAATAGGTCAGCGGTCGCCGTGTTAAACAAACAATTCAAAAACGCACCGCTGGCGTCGCTGTGCCCACGTTCACGACAACGACATAGGCTATTACATCGAGCAAGATACAAGAAGTGTGAGTCGTTATGCGTCGGATAGAACGCAGTGGGAGAAACAGCTCGACCGATCGCCTGCAAATGACCCAGGCGTCCGTCAAGGCCTCGAGCAATTTCTTGACGAGATCTCGCGGCAACGCAAAAATGCGGACCACAAGCACCAGCAGTTTCTCAGCGTCTGTGTCTTTTGTACGCAGGTACCAAGCAAAAGTGTCCGTGGCGTTTCGATCTGGGAGTGCTGAGCTTTGTGTGGCGTGCAGTTTCTTCCGTGCATGTACCAAGAGGACAAGCTCATCGACGACCTGCGGCACCAGGTTCTCTCGGCAGGCACGGCGCACACCCACACAGCCGTGACGGCGCGACGAAAGGCAAGCAACCTCGTCATACAGCACCACCTCCCAAGGGCGCCGGTGCGTCCTCGAACGATTTCAAACTCCGATGCGGGCAGCGACCCGCCGTCGCCGTCATTGCAACCGCCGCAAACGTATCGACTCCTGACCGACGAGATCACGCGCGTGCTGCAGCTCGATGCATCGACAATCCGCAACTCGCTCGCTGGCGAGTCCAATCAAAATCTCATGACCGGAGACGCCATCCAAGATCTCCGACAACAAGAAAGAAAGCAAAGCACACACATTCTGGCTGCCCGACGCGCTGTCCACGAGGCGAGACGCGAGGCCGCGCAACAGAACCGCCATTTCCGCGGTGCCGACCAGTCGCTCTCTAGCGACATTCAGCAGCCACACACGGAAAAGCGGAACATCGTGCGACTGGTCACGCAGTCCACTGCTAGCGGTGTGGAGGCGCCTCTCTACACGGGCGTGGTCGTGCACCCGCCATCGACGCGGCGCGTGGACCATGTCGTTGCCAAGAAACATGGTCGCCTCGTCAAGACCGAGCTGCAGTTTCCCCCACTGTGATAGTGAGACCTATTCCATGTCAACTATGCGATGAAATGGATCCAAAGCAACCAAATGCAGCCAAGCGTCGCGCGATCTCTCAATAGGACCGCACCTATGAAGATGAATCTAAACCCTCCAGAAACCCGGACGCCACGGTCGAGGGTTCTTCACCCAGCCAAGCCAGTGCATGCCCCTGTGGACTGCGGTACGTTAGAGTTAATTGCTGATCTATTCGACGGCCTGTACCCGTGCCGAGGGGTTTCCGTTGTTGAGACGTGGACGATCTGATATTAATCAGATTTCCAGAACTCAGATCTCTCGTCCATTGCGATCTTCTGATTGGCTCGAATAGAGTCACCCGCGTCATCACACCTCCCACTCCAAAATCCTCGCACGATCCAAAAGAGAAGGAGAGAGAGAGACATGGACGACATGGACCCGATGGACGTGGCGCTTCACCGCGCCATCGCCGACCACGACACTGCGGCGGTCGAGCGCGCACTGCTCGCGGGTGCAGCCATTGACGCCGTCTACGCGCACCACCGAAGCGCGCTGATCCACGCTGTCCGGTTGGATTCCCTCGCGCTCGTCGAGACGCTTCTCGCGGCCGGTGCCAACATCGAGGTCGTGGATAACGACGCACAGCGCATTAGCGTACGCGCTGGAAGACGGCCACGCACGCATCGCCGAGAAGCTGCTAGCCGCCGGGGCCACGATAGGTGATGCTCGCATTGTTCTATTCAAGGCGGCCTATTCGGGCAACGTGGACATCGTGCGGCTTCTCATCCGCGCGGGCGTGCCTCAAAATGCGTTGAATGAATCTCTCCAGACACCGCTCATTCTCGCGGTAGCGAAGGGCCACTCGACTGTGGTGGGTGAACTGCTAGCGGCCGGTGCTAATGTCAACCACGAGGATCAGTACGGATACACGGCGCTCTTGTGTGCAGTGGATAATAGCTATACCGCCGTCATCGACAAACTGCTGGCGGCCGGTGCCAATGTCAACCACGAGGATCAGCTCGGATACACGGCGCTAGTGCGAGCCGTGGAGACTGGCTGTACCGCCATCATCGGCAAGCTGCTGGCGGCCGGTGCCAATGTCAACCACCAGGATAAGTCCGGATTCACGGTGCTCGTGCAAGCTGTGATGTATGGTGACACCCCGCTCGTTGACAAGCTGCTCTCGGCGGGCGCAAAGGTTGATATCATCAATGCGGACGGCGCCTGTCCACTATATCACGCCGTGGGTACTGGAAACGTGACCATCGTCGAGAGTCTGCTAGCGGCCGGCACTGGCGTTGACCACATCAACAGGCGTTCCGCAGTACTCAAGTCAGCCGCTTCCGATGGTAACGACGCCATGGTCGATTGCCTCCTTGCTGCTGGTGCCCGCGTCAACTACAGAGACGAGAATGGCATGACACCGCTGATGCGGGCGTCCTACGGAGGCCACGTTGACGTCGTCAAGACTTTGCTTGCTGCGGGGGCCGAGGTGGACCAAGCGGATGCGAGCGGGGAAACGGCTCTGTTCCATGCAGCATTCGACGGCCATGCTGAGGTCGCGCGGCTGTTGCTCGCGGCTGGCGCCAACGCAAACCACACCAACAACGATTTGTACACGGCGCTCCACTTCGCGCTCAGTATTGAGCATGTGGAGATGGCAATGGTGTTGGTCCCCTTTTCGGTCGGTGGCAGATACGATGGTGTCTCGCCCGGCTATACGCCACTCATGGCCGCGTCGTATTCTTGTTTTCTGGCGGTCGTCGACGCGCTCGTCGCAGCCGGAGAGTATGTCAACGAGTCGGCCACGGATGGGTGGACACCACTCATGGAAGCAGCCCTCGATGGCAACTGGGAGACGATCAAGACGTTACTCGCTGCCGGTGGCGACGGCTTCCAGTCTGACAATGACGAGAATACAGCACTTATCTACGCGAGTATGTGTGGCCACCGAGAAGCCGTCAAGACGGTGCTCGCTGCGGGAGCGGACGTGAACCATGTCAACAGCAACGGAGTCACAGCTCTGAATCGTGCCGCCCGCCGTGGCCACGCCGACATTGTTGACGTACTGCTTGCTGCAAATGCCGACGTCGACTTCATGTTGACGGCTTCATCCATTGCGCTCATGGAAGCTTGTGACCAAGGCCATTCGACCGTGGTCCAGCAACTGTGCGCTGCCGGTGCAGACGTCAACATGGCCAATGGGCGCGGCGGTACAGCACTCACGATCGCAGCGGCAGCCGGATATGCGAACATTATTCTCAAGCTCGTAGGCGTCGGTGCTGATTGCAATCATGTGGACGACTTGGCGTGTACAGCACTCATGCGTGCGGCCGAAGGCGGTCGGCTCGCCGCTGTTGACGTGCTACTGGGTATGGGCGCTGACATACGCCACCAGAATGCGGAAGGACGCAATGCGCTCGACGTGGCGGCGGCCAATGGCCACACTGCCGTCGTCGAGAGGCTGCGCAAGGTCGCGAAGCGGCGTCCACGCGCCAATGCACGAGAACCCTCGCGCTCCAAGCGCTCGAAACGCGCGAGCGGCCAACCAGAGTGAGACCCGACCAAGCAAGTCCAAGGTTCAAGTGTCAAGGCGTTGGCATGAGAGGGTGTCACGTCGGTACATGTGGAGTGGCCGCAAACGGCATGCATGGAGTGGTAGTAGTAGCACTGACAAGGTCACCCCTAATTAGGGCTAGTTTTTTATGGACACGGAGTTCTCAAGGATTTGGCCCATGGCGCACATTTCCATCCAAACGAAGGTTGGCGTGCGCTCAAGGCGGCGTGCAGCCATTACGATGTTGTTGCAGTATCCAACGCTCTCGTCTATTTTGGCCTGCCCTCCATGCCATGGGTGCTATTGATAGTGGTTGTCGCGAACAAGTTCTGAGCAGCTCCAAAGGCTCCGTTTCCATTTTGCGGGTCTGTTCCTGGTCGCAGCATTGGAACAATTCGGCAAAGAAACCGCGTTTTTGCATTTGCGTCGCCACCACCTTCCCGACCCTGTTCACTGTCCCTCCCCCACGCGCCATGCAGCGTGACGAGTGCATCTACAACCTCATCCCGCGCGTCGTCGTAGCGCCGGTCAAGCCCGACCGGTACAAGTCCAAGCACGACCCGAGCGTCGCGCCCACGGGCAGCACGTTTGGTCTCCAGGGCCAGACGCGACTCATTGGCGCCAACGTTGGCGACGACACGTACGTCGAACGGCGAGCGAGTGCCAAGGGCATTGGCCGCATCAGCGACAAGCCCGACCCCAAGGGCTTTGTCAAGAAAGGCGACCGCTGCTCCACGACGGTCGATCCGGCCAAGAAACGTACGTGCTCGATTACATAGTGATTACGATGGATTGCGTGGCATTTCCTGACATAATTGTCTTTGCATAGCGAGCAAGTTTGACTATGCCGGTCCCAAGAAGCCCGGTGTCGTGACGCGCGAGGACAAGCCCATTTTGGGACTCAAGTCGTCCAAGAACTACGTCACGGCCAACGCTGTCGAGGCGATCCTCGCGGTGCCGGGCAACCGTGCGCGTGTGACCAAGGAGCCGCCGCAGTACCTCAAGAAGGACGACTTTGGCCACGTGCCCAAGTACCTCAACCAAGTGCGCGACGAGATTGACCGCGAGAACGAACTGATTGAAGCGTTTGTGCGCCATAACCGCACCATGCTCGAGGACGACGACGGCGCGCGCGTCGAGCCCATGGACGAGCGCGAGCGCCAGCAGCTCGTGTGCGCACTCAAGGCCAAGTGGGACCACGTCAACGCCAAGTACCAAAAGCTCTGCCACAATGTCGTGTTTGACACACTGGGCAAGGTGCGGCGAAAGGAGACGTTTGAAAAAGAGCTCACGCAGCTGGAAAAAGACATTGAACTGCTCTCCAAGGGCCAGGTCGCTGTGGCCAAGACGAACGACTATCGCTACTAAAGTGCACTGAGTGCACTGCAGCAACAACGAATCGAAAACATCCCTTTTCTTGATTAAAAAAGTTTTAGGCGATTGCGACCGCTGTCGTGGGCGTATTAGTGGTCGTTGGCTTGACGCCGGCAATCTTTTCAATCGCGTTGGTCGCGTCCTGGAGCCGGTAAACCAAATCGCGGAGGCCTTCGACCGAGCACGAGAACGAGACGTCGCGCACGGCGCCCTGCGGCGGCTGCACGGTGAGCTGCACATAGTAGACGGGCGTGTGGATGTTGCCGGCGGCGCTCGAACGCAGCACATAGTCGAGTCGCCACGTGACGTCGACCACATGGGCAAAGTCAAAGCCTACGGACAATAGAACCAACAATGTGGGAAATTTTGTTGGATTTCCAACGAACCAACAAAATGCTGCAGCAACGTACTGGTGGCGCGAAGCGTCGCGCGCACGGCCGCAATGTGGGGCGAGACCAACGGCACGAGCCGCGCGAGCAGTGGCTCGTCGTCCACACCGCAGTTGGCGACGGCCAGTCTGCGTTTGTTGGGAAAATGTTGTAACCCACGAATTTTCCGTCCAACAATTGGTTAGTTGGATCTGAGTTTTCGATGAGTTGGTGTGCGTGGGTTCCAACCATCTGGGAAATGGAACGTTGGTTAGGTAGCATGGGTAACGCACCTCACAGACGACGCTGCGATGTCGGGCCCGGTGCAAACAATGTTGCGAGCGCAGCACACCAGCACACAGGCTGCGGCCGCTGCGGTGGACTCTGGTTGGTCCACTGATATAGCCGTCTCGTCCCGACCATCCTCGTCTCCCGCACTAATACTATGGCCGTGGGTGTTGGCCCGCATCCGCGCGGCCGCGTCGTCCACAACCATCCGCAGCGCGTCGTCGTCGAGTCGCGCGAGCGCGTCTACCGCCGCACGGGGCAGCACGCGCGGCGTCTCGAGCGGCGCGAACCCGCCAAAGGCGTCGCCGAGTCCGATCGCCATGAAAAATACTATGGCAGTGAGGGGCTGGGTCGGTCGGTCAGTGCAGGTGATGGTGGACTCTTTGTCGTCGGCTGATGATGTTCCGCGTTCTTCTCACACACTCGTCCGTGGGTTCGTCCTTTTTTGAAGCTGTTCGTGACTTTTTTCTGGGGAACATTGCAAAAGGTGACTCAAATCGAGAATCCTCGCTAAAGGTGACTCAGATTGTTTAAAACAAGTGAAAAGAACAATTGCCCCCGTCACAGTCGTAAATTACGTCAATGTACTGTG